>QDEB01079847.1:0-10208 GCA_004193795.1 Asbolus verrucosus
ACTCATCTAACGAGATAGCGCTTGCACTAACGCAATATTAAAGCAAATTTGTAATTTCTCACGGGCAGGTTGATTCATGGTGCGAGCAAATAAAAAGGCCCACTGTAAATTATGAAATAAATCATAAATTTAACGCCGGATTTTCCTCTAAGACTAAGTGAACACAAAAACAATTCTGCAAAAGTTATTTATTAAATGTTTACGTTGCATTTTCTGGAAAATTTATTGATATAGTAAAATTCAACTAATTTTATAAGAGTGTCTGGATTTGATTTCTACAGCTATAAAATTTCATTATAAACAATAGCTGCAAAGCAAGCACCGAACTGAAAAATCTAATTTAGGAACGTCAAAGCTGAAAGTTGATTTATAGTTACATTTAGAGAGAGAGAATCAAATTTTTGTTCAATTATCAAAAAATATTGGAATTTTTTTTTTGATTAGTTGCCAACTATATTTACATGTTAATAGTTGACGTAAAAATAAATCACTTTTTTAAATGTATTGCATTATTTCAGCAGCATTATTGACGTACATCAGAGAAGTTTTTTTAAAGATTTGTTAGATTCCAAAAATTATATTGTGGGTTACAATTCAGCAACAAGAAAATGAAAAATTGACCTTTCAAACTCAATATCGTCCGGGTTTTCTTGTCTCTTTCTTGTCAAGTGTACATTTCCCTGCTGTCCGATTGCGGCATGACAGATTGCCGCATTTTCGACCCGGATTTGACGATAATCATTATCAAAGTGATTATTCACAGCAATACTTGATGGTAAATATGTCAGAAAAAAGTACTCCAGGAGCTTGTCAGATCACACCTTTTATTGCAACACTGACCCATCAGTGCGGATTTTTCACAGACCTCATAATTAGAAAAAATAACTTTCACTGGTAAAAATGAGACAAAACACGAATGGCGTGCGAATTCGAATTTGCGGAGAAAGATATTTCAGTCCAGAAGCCCTTGCTTCTAAATTATAACATTCGAGCACTCCTCAAACGGTTGCGGCGACCTAATTTTGAACATGATAAAAATTCTTGAACCAAGCAAGCCGGATATGATTTGGCAAACTTTGGTGTTTACAAAACGTAATGTTGCGTCATTATTTTTCTAATTCATGCTGGAAATTTGAATGTAAACATCGATTCCAAAACCGAACGTTTTAAAAGCGCAGGAATACGTCCTGTATCCAATTTTACCATGTTAAAAATACCGGATTCTTTTGGCGGATAATTTTTTGAAACCAGTTCCCAAACGGTTTTGCTTGGATAGCATTTTGAGGACTCTGCTTTATTGTGATAAGAAGTGGCTTGTTCCGAGTTTTCGTCTGTTATTGTTAGTCTTACAATGAATAAATTGATATTGGAAGATCACCAAAATATGCAAAATATGTCTACAGATTGCAATCCTGAATTCTTTGAACAGAACTATTCCACATTCTTTCCAAATCCGAGTTATTACAAGCCTCCGCTCCAAGTCGCCATGAATGAAAGTGATTCTTCTTGGAGGAATACTCATATTAATCGTAAACAACAGTTTATCTGTTTATAGTCGAAACGTTGTCATAATTCCAGCGAAATGCAAGAGTGTTTCTAGAATTTTATTGTGGTTATCATTTATCGGAGCTGTATTCTCGGAATAACATAACATCTACTCTATTGACCTTCTATTTGTTTTTCTATTTATCAAACTCTGAGCTAACGCAATTGAAAATATTGAGTCATGTTGCCACAAATTTGTTACTTTTCCGATATTATTGGTTATCTTAATTTATATGTGTCGACCACAAAAATGACAATATCGGAAAAAAATATTTTGAGTAATTTATTTGCCTGCGTCAATGTAACTGATATTTTGCGTTCTGTTAGTCACGTTGTGGCTTATATCTTATCCTTGTTATTGCAGGGTAATACGGGCGTTGTTCCTTTAGACATTTTATGAGGTTATGTCATGTCGAAAGTGTCCTATCCGCCTGATTTATGCAACTCTTTTTTTAGCATGACAATGCTTTCATCGTTTCACTCATTACAACTTTATTCAATCACCAATTAGGTAATGTTGTTGTTTACGTGTAAAGTACTATTTGTTCTTATGTATCATTCTTCCAAGAAGCTATCATGTTTATTGTGCAAATATTGGCTCTTCGAGAAAAGGCGCAAATATTGTCCGAATCTTTTGTCGAGTAGTTCTAACTGGCTGCAGGTGATAACAGAGCTGTTAAAGATAAAAATATGACTATGCTGGTATCTCGGTAAATAACGAAAAAATGTGGAGCCATATTTTTTGGAATTTTTATGATTGTTGTTTTCTCGCGGTTAATTTCAGCAAATTAACACGTTTGGCCATGGACTGGTGTTTGTGCAGCATCTCCATTTATTTTCTTGTCAACAGATGTCTTTCATCTAGGCCTTTATTGACGTTTTCACTCTCACTGTTTGGATTTGTTTGTTTAACGTTCTGGTTTTTACTTCTGTTTGTTTTTATTACAGTAATTTGTCTTCGTTGCAGTTTTCTCTTAGATTAAATATTTGTTGCGGTTTGTCACTTTCATGCCACATCCATGTTTCACTGGATTTTGTTAGAAGAGAAATAAAAAATGTTATCATCAGTTGTCCATTCGCCCAATTTTGCTTTGTACGACGTTCGGTGGAATTTTCTCCTTAATCATAATTTCGATTTACGTTGTTGAAATGAAGCGGGAAAAAATGTTAGTATTATTTTACTTTCGTTTATTCATCTTTTATTTTTTGATAAGATGTTTAACATATTGTCAAGAAGGAATATCTTGAATTCATGTCCAACTGATATTTCCACCCGATTGTGGACATGTTTTATCAAAAAATTTACAAATTTTGCCATAAATATGATCACTACAAGTATCAATGTCTTTTTTGCAGAGAAATCGATATAATTGTGTAAAATATTCACATTTCATTAAAATTTTGTGAAGGATGTCTGCAAACCACTTCAATAGGAAATGATTGATGTAGTTACTCCACTCTTTTATATTTCGCGCTTCAAATTTTTTCCGCAAGAGGCATATTAAATTTCCTATATATCGGGTGTTGGGAAATGAGTAGTTCGCTATGACGCAATGGCAGCGGGTAACTTGGACACATTTTTGACAAATTCTTTTTGTTTAAGCCATTGCCAACATACATTACAAAAGTCAACATTTTTAATAAGGTTATGTTAAAGCAGGTTCTTGTCAACAATATTATTGAAAATTGAAGATTATAAGAGAGGTGCTAAAAGATAAATTTTATCTTTGGATGGAAGTTACATGTAATAAATCTAATATGTCGAAATTCTCGCAAGTATCATAAAAAAAGAGTAAAGTACCAGGGATAATGACTAATAATTGCGACGTTACTGGCCGTAAAGGAGACGAGACATATTTTTGAACAATATCGGGTGAAACTAGAAAAAATTAACAGTTACCATTTCCCTTGATATGTCAAACTAACAAAGTTTTTTCATTAAAAAAAAAATTAAAAGTCTCTTGTTGACATGCAGTAAAAGAATTTTTGATTAAACAGTATTGTATTGTTGTTGTTGTTGTTGTAGAACTACACGTGACACTTAAAATAGATTGCCATACCTGTGTAATACTTAGAAAAATAGATAAAAGTTGTTGAACGTCGTACGACTTACAAAACACTTGAAATAAGAAAAACAATGTTTTTACTGCAAGATCCCATCACAAAGATATCTATCTAAATTGTTATTATCTTAATCTCTTAACTGAAGTTTTAAAAACCAGATTGTAATCACCTGATTGGAGTTTCACGCTGAAAAAAACTGATATCGAACTAATCTTAACTAGCCTGAAGCCGGCCCATTTTCTAGACCAATCAGATGCTGTCATACAAAGTAATATTAAAAATAACGATAAGCTAAAAATTCGTCGTCAATGTGGGTGTGGTTAAAATCCATTTAAAAATTGCAAAATTTGACCACCTATTTAAAAATGTACCCAACAGAGGACGTCTGTATTTATTGCCAACACCCACGGCTTTGGAAATGGAAATTTTGAAATGTCCACTCTTTCAAACGGGCGAAAATTCCATCACGCGCCCAAAAGAGTGATTCCAAAACAGTATCAATCACCTTAAACGGTAAAATCATCAGCGTGTGATGGATTGTTTTTAATTTAGCACAGAATTGCGTTTGCATAATAATTATCAAGGCGCACTCACTCCGACCAAAGGCTAGAGGGGACTCATACAGCGTTTGGCTTTGGTAACAAACAAGAGTGGACTTTGGACCAACACGTAAGCCAGCTCAACAAAAATAACAACATAAAACGGAGGAGATCCCGTCATGTGTTGTACTTTGGCCCCTTTACTGGCGTATTTAAAACTTTGCAACGAGATAACATTTATCGCATTTCATAAAAAATGAAATGATTTGTTGTTGTATCAGTATGTTGAGGAGACATGACGATTACAAAAAAAATACTTTGAGGAATAAAGCCAAGGTTATTCTAACAGTTACAAGTTGGTAACCTTCTAGAAATCAGAAAATTCATAATGCAAGTGTAATGTTAACCATTAATAAGTATATACTTTAGAGGAAATCTGATACCTTGAATAGAAGAGAAACATTGTTAGAGCCATCTTTATCTAGTTTGTAGTTTGTAGTTAATAAAATGGGTCACGAAAGATTAAATTTATTGCAACACGTTAGAATGGTGTAAAACAACTTGACGAATTGTTATTGCAATTGGCCTTGTTTTCGCAAAATTGTTAATGTTAATTGACATCCGCTGTTGCAACTTTTTGATTAGGATTTTTTTCGGCCACGTGCCCCTGGACTTCCAAATTCCCATCAAAAATAAATATCGACCAGCCTCAACTTATTGGTGGCAAATAACATTGACCGTAACCTTTGGACGAGCGTAAACATTTTTGAATTTTAATCAGTCAACAATGAGCCGCATTTTTCAGATTTTCGTGGATACACGTCAAAATCCAATCACACCCACACGCCGGGCTGTATAAATAGCTCGTTACATACGTGAACTAAGTACAAAGTTTTTGGAAAGTCGTTGCCAAATATTTACAGAGGACTATCTTGACGTGGCGTGGTTCAAAGATCAAGTTAAAAAAATATTTTGTTCGAAAAGAGAACGGATTCTTGCTGAATACTGATCACCTGTTTGTGATGAGATTTGAGCCTATGCAAATACTTTTGTTTTTGTCGACGATTATATATATAGGGTGAAGTTAAAAATAGGCGTGCTGGTTTTATTGAATCTAATCTAATCCGCAGGAGTCGAGTGTCTGCCAATAAGTGAAGGTTTATGTATAATAACTGACAGCTGTCGGTAACAACTATTTTTGATGGTGTAAGCAGTTGTTATTACTTTCATAATTACATAAAATATATCTAATCAAAAAAGCTCTGGCACTGGTTGGTACAAGTTTAACAATAAAATGTACTAATATTAAAATATCAAAAATAGATGTGATTTCATTGTCAACTGAAAATTTTATGGTTTAGGGATGCGCTATGGTATTTTTTCCTGTCTTTGTAAACGAACCAATCGTTAATGTTCTCGACATTTTTTTTTAATGAAAGTTGTTGGGCACGCGATGGTTCACTGTACTCTGTTGCGTTCTTGAAAGCACCACACACGATTTCATGTTTGATGAATTGATTGCAGGTGGTTGGGTCACTGAAAGAATCGAAATACAGCTCGTTTTGTCAGTTATGAATTATTATGACCTCTGTTCCAGAGTTTGTTCAGTTAAATAATTATCATTGAATTTTCAATGACAAAGTTGCCATAAAAGTTTCACATGTGATGACCATGACCAAGATTAAATAACATCAGGATACCGTATTATTAATTTTTCCGTATTATTTTGAAATACAATACCGTGCGACGTAAAAAAAGAAACGAGAATTGTTATTTTTCATCTTCGTTTTCACACAGCTTGAAACTAACGACAGGAAGTGAAGGAAGAGCGGGCAGAATTTTGAAAAATTTGAACGTTATCAATCAGTAGAATAAGAATATGTAATTATGCAATTTGGAATAAATTGTTTATTATTGTAATGTTGTTAATGTAATAACCAGCAGACGTAAAATTATTAACATAACATTGTTACCAACTTTACGGTTTCGTGGAAAAAAATGTAAACTATTAACGCAAATTAGAAATTAATGAAGTGAAAAAAGATTTCTAGGAAGAAACTAGACAGAAATAAAAACAAACATTCAGGAAGTCATCCAGTGTTTCATTTGCAACGGTACTGTGATTCTTTTTTGAATAAAAGAGAAATTTTAAATGTACACAAACATATTTAAAAAATTTGACACCACTGGTCTAAACTCGTAACACAAAATAATGTCCGATCAAAAATAAAATACCTCTACCACTACATAAGACAATGTTTTGGGAACGCATGTCGGAGCTCAATGTCAACCTAAGTAGGCGAAACTATCTACGACATTCTGGCAAAAAACATTATCGCGCCCGATTAGAGGTATTTTATTTTTGATCGTACGTTATGTCAAGAACATTTATTACTGACGAAAACTTACTTTTATGTAATACAGTTTTTAGGATATTTGAAAATTTCGAACTTCTTCTTTCTTTGGTTTTCTCATACATTGAATTTTTATTAACTTTCTCGAATTTCGTCTTGTGTAACCTTCTCGGAATTCAACTTTAAGTAAATTTACTTCTCAGATTTTTTTAAACTTCTTAAACCATCCTTAAATTGAAGACACTGTGTATTTTCTTCGAAGTTGATAAAAAAAATATTACACTTGTTCAGAATTTAGAAGAATTATGTATGTAAATGATTAGAAGAGGCCATAGACATCGAAACTGACACATTTTTTGGGGATGCAGATCTTTCAATAGAAATTTTTAGTTTTAAAAATAAAATAACAAAAGTAGTAGAGTATTAATATTAAAATAGAAAAAATCATATCATACAAAAATGTGGATGACACATGATATAAAAAATAAATCTAGTTTGCTACTCGACTTCAATTCATAAAATGAAAAGAAGTTACCTAACAACTCCAAATCTTTCATCCTTTATTGAGAGTTTAAGAGAAAGTCAACTAAATTTGTAAATTTTTAAACATCAATGAACAGTTGAATTTGAAGTTTTGACCATTCTGTGTCGTTGATCATAACTTTAAATTTTAATTAAAATTTTATGAAGATCTTACTTTATTAAAAACTCATTCAATTTTGGAAATACTGATTTGATTTCTGTGGACACTAACGAGATAGCTTTTCATTTAATGAATTGAAATGAATTCAATTCAACACCGCCCACGGCAGCAGAATGAACATTTAATTAACTTTCACATCATATAAAACCGCAAAATCATTGATTTCATCACTGAAACAAAATACATTCTCGTTTCGGAACAGTTTTGTGGATCACGTTATATAAGCGCCTTAAACGGTGAAAGTTGATCATCCTGTATATGCGTGACTTACGCAAAAATATTGTGAAGGTTGGTCGCTTTTCAAACTTACAAAAGCCGATTTAGATACAATGACCTACTGGTGTTGGGGAGTTGGCAACAGGCCTAAACAGCACCGCTCAGGGCCGTTTTAAAAATTTTCTGAGCCCGGTCAACAAACTCAAAATCATTAATTGAAAAGCGCGAAATTTTGACACCATCGAGCTCGCAGCTGAGAGTTAGACTTTGCTTCTTAACGTAAATGTTAAAATTGTTCGGAACCAAAACGTGTGCCAAATTGTTCCCAGCAGGTGTCTTCTGTTATTTATTCACTTGGAATAATTAGAATTTTGTAAATTACGTGCTTGCAGTCTCGTCCGTCCGAATTAAACAAAACGAAACATATAAAATAAATAGTCACGACGAACAAAAATAAATAAACTTGCGTAAGCCATAATTTCTGATAGAAAAAAAAANNTCACAGCAATTTTTGTTTTCAGGTTTAAATGCGTCAGAGCAGAAATCGTTCATTTTCCTCCGGAAAGAGCTGCCAGTCCGTCTGGCCAACATAATGAAGGAAATCGCCCTGCTGCCGGAAAATCTTCTCCGGATGCCCTCGGTGGTGGCCGTGAACGATTGGTACATAAGAAGCTTCCAGGAGATAATAGAATTCGAAAAGACGGAAATCAACGGAAAAAATCTCACCTACTTTTGTGATAGTTTAGTGAAAATACGCAACCGCCATGCGGACGTGGTCGAAACCATGGCCCAGGGTGTTTTAGAATTGAAAGAATCGCACGACGTCGACCATCACACAGAACACAGTATTCAGTATTTTTTAGACCGATTTTATATGTCTCGGATATCGATTAGGATGTTAATAAACCAACATAGTAAGTTACGAGCGGGCTGGGTCTGGTTAAAACCTTATTAGTCTAATGGGTTGCAGCGCTTTTGTTTGGGGGACAATTAGAAAATGCACCGGGACCCAACCAGAGCAAGTACATCGGCTGTATTGATCCCCAATGTGATATTGTGAGCGTCATTAAAGACGCTTACGAAAACGCGCGGTTCCTATGTGATCAATATTACTTAGCATCACCTGACTTAATCATTAATGAAGCTCAACACAACGGTAAGTAGAGCTGGACGGGTTCGGAATATGGGTTAAGGTTGCGATTTTAGAACTGCAACCGGAGAGGGAGATCAATATCGTGTACGTGCCGTCACATCTGTACCACATGCTTTTTGAACTGTTCAAGAATGCCATGAGAGCTGTCATGGAGTACCATGGGTCAAATGATCAGTATCCGCCAGTCACGGTAACGATAGCCAGAGGAAAGGAAGACATATCCCTTAAGGTAATACGTTTGGCTACAATTTGGTACCCCACTGTCTTTGAAAAATTTTATTTCGTCAAAATGTCTAGATCGAAAAGTATTTTTCACGTTAGAATAGTAAAAATTGCCATCTTGGATCTTTTGTCGAAGTTAGTTTTTATTATTGTGATCGATTAGTATTTCTACAAAAAATAAAGGCAAATTCAAATTGGTTCTTTAAAAAAAGTCATTAATAAATAGTAGTTAAATAATTGTTAAATTCAAAGTTACAACAGATAGTGACTTTTTAACAGTAGATCCAAATAGAGTCACTTGTTCACCTATTGTTATAGTAACGTGCGTTTATTAGAAAATCGTTAAGTTTTAATGCTGCAATGAAAATTTGATTACTCTAACGTCAAAGTTTATTATTAGAACTGGGACTAAAAATATCAGGTTTTAATGTTAATTGACGACAAATATCTTGAATGTGAAAAGGATACGTCCGTAAGGCGTTCGTCGTTTGTGAATTTTAAATGATGGACATATGATGTCAACATTTATTTTTGTAAATTGAATATGAATATTCTATAGGATGTAGACAAATTATCGAAGTACTACGAATTATACGAAAATAACCATTGGTTGTCATTTAGGGAAAAATGTCATTACACTAAACTTCGTTCAATGTTAAAAAATTATACTTATTTTTCGCCAAAATACATATGAATAGAATTTTTGACATAATGTCGATTCAACAAGACCAGAAACAAATTATGGAACAGCCTGTATAAAATGTTCGTCATAGCAGGTACTGCCCACGTAGATAAACAGGCTCTAATTTCGTTTATTTCTTCTACTTTCATTGAAAATTGATTGTAATAAGAAGTAAATTAAGCCTTGTTTGTGCGACTTAAGTACACACTGAATAAAAAATTTTTACAAAATAACATTTTACATTCAATAAACTTGGTTGATTGGACTATTTAGTGTTTCTAATGGCAGCGTGAAATGGAAAGTAATAATAATAAAAAGTAATAATTGATATATATTCATTATATGTTTTTACTGTTCGTGGCTCAGTATTTTTAATATTCGCAAAATTATTTTTCTTCATGATAGAATTAATGTTGTTAATAAAAAAAAATGTAGTAAAATTCAAATTTAACAAAAAACTGAATTTAAATCAAAAAACAATGTATCATTTTCTTGTATTTATCATTCAAAAATAACCAAAAATTCGGCAAAAGTGACTGAATTGCGGGATAAGGTTAATTAAGGTTTTCGAAAGCAACTCTACGAATTTGCTGCGCGTTTAGCCGACGTGTATATTTTTCGAATATTGAAAACATTGAAACGGAACTAATGAAACAATCAGATTACTGATTTTGCAAATATTTTTATTAAAAAATAATCTCGTGGGCGTTTCCACCTTCGTTACTTAGTT
>QDEB01079859.1:0-10082 GCA_004193795.1 Asbolus verrucosus
TATATATATATATATATATATATAAACTGGAAGCAATGCACGTACAAAACACAATAGAAAATAACAATTTTATTACTATTTTTTTAATTACATCTTCCTTTTCAAAAATAAAGTCACTAAAATGTACGCGAAACACTTAATTACATTTCAAATGTAATGATGTATAGATAATAATAAAAACCAAAGAAATTTATGTAGTTATTTACAGAAACATTAAATTTCTTTGCCATTTAAAATAAGAGTGAGAATGCAACCCGTTTTTATTTTGTGCATGGAACACCCCATATATTTTTCTGGATTTGGAAAAAATACTAATTTATCCTTTGTTTACGAAGAATATTCAAATTAAAACACCCGAGAAACTCTATACATAATCCTCCCAATATCCTTCTTTATAATCTCCTGTCGGATTGAACTGCTTTTCCAAAGAGTACAAAGGCTTGCTCAAAAATTTCTTCAAACTCCATCCTACCTGGAAATCTTTAAATCTTCCAAACTCTAAATGATTACAAATCAGATTTTTGCACTATAGAAACTAGAAACCAGAACTATAGAAACCGGTAAAGTGTACCCAGGAGTCGCAATAAATTCTACAGGCTAAAAGACCTTGGTCGATGGCCTTTTGATATTGTAATTTCTATCATATGTTGTCTATGTATAATGTTATTGAAGAAGTTGTAGATCCATTTTCCAGTTTTTGAAGGTTAATGAAATGAAGGGTTGAAGACTGGAACTCAATCCTTGATTTCTTTTCTTTTCTAATATATTTATACTAACAATATACTAATAGAAATAAAAATATATTTTTGGAAACTTTTTTGACAATATTAAAAAAACCACAAAAAATGTTCCAAATGTAAATTGTTTTTAAAAAATATTTAATGATTATTTAAATAAATTATTTTGCAATTATTATGTTTTCACTAATACATTATCAAAAAAAAATATATTGAAACTTACATCGTAGATGTTTGTACATGTATTTAAATTTCAAATATATTTTATGAATACGATTTACTTAGAATTCCATTTCCATTTTTTCCATCCCAAAATATAAAAAAGAAAATATTCTATTAGAAAAAATTATAAATAACATTATAACAAATTTTATTTCAATCATTTAATAAATGAAATAGAAAATAATAGTCCTTTTATTCTGCCACCGTTATAATAAACGAAAAAAGTATAAACCAAGTTAGAATAAATATTCTTCTGAAAAATTAACATCGGCATCTCAAAAACTAATGACAACTGAAATAAAATTGTTTACTTATAAATAATTTAATATTAATATTATAAATCAGTGACAAAGTCCTTTGTGCTCTGCATAAATCAACTTAAGGAATGTTAATGACACTTCGATAATTGGATAGAAGACTGGTCGTTTTTAAACAATACAGATGTCTCAAAATGAATTACAGGAAATTTTATCCTTGACAAAATTTGTGAAAAATTGAAAAATTTCAATAGATCTTTTGTAAATCAACGTCCAAGCTGCACTCCTTGACATTAAAGAGTTATTTGGAAACACATAGAGATATAGCAATAATCAAAAATTTTTATACATATTAAAATTTAAACCGTAGAATTTTGTTTAAATACAAACTATTCTGATTAAGAAAAACAATTTAACAAATGTTTCTAGGAGAAGCTATACTTCATTGTGGAAAATATCTTTATGATTTTTATATCAATAGATATAATTTAAATGGCTAATCAAAATTTACCATTGCGTGAATCTCGTAACTCAACTAGGAAAACCAGAATTAATGATTAAATACTGAATAATTTCTATTCTATAAAGAAAATAACTTCCATCCATAAAGTTCCCGTTGTTTATTATAAGATTGTAAAAACAAAACCAAAACTACCTAATGGTACAGTTGGTTTGTCCAGGGTTATATCTGCAAAATATTTATTTGTAGGCCACTTCTTAAATTGGGGTCAGAAATAAGAGTTCATGATTTATAGCGGTGATAATGTAATAGCAATGGTAAATTTTAAAGTTTTTATTGCGATTTCTGCATCCATTAATTGAGCTACGAGATTGACACAATGGTTAAGTTTGATGAAGGTTTCAAATTTATAGATTAATATTATATTTGAGTGGCCATCATTTTTTCATAAGTGTGCCTTCTCCTTTTATTAAGTATAATAACCACTAATAACATTTTTCAAAAAAATAACAATTTAACCAGAATGAGGCAGACCTGGTGCTTATTAAAACACAACGGAGCGAAATAACTGTTATTTCAATTGCTACGTCTACATAGCCAACAGTGATAATTAACTGATAACTGTCACTTCTAAAACAGTATTTGTTAAATCACCACAAGGAGAAACTATATTAAATTAAATTTAAAAAAAACTCGACCCCAAACATTTCAGTTTGCTAAATTTTTGTACTAAAGACAATTTTCCAAATATGAAAAGTTAGTTTATAATGATTCACCTAACTTTACTAAGAGAACATATTGAAAGAAATATTGAAAGAAAAAACTAAATTAAACTCACAAAAGAGATGAGCTGAAATATGAAATAATAAAATAAAACTTTGTATAGGTTTATTAGGTAACCGTTACCTCGTTACCGTAATATAATAGATAATTTAATTCGTCTTCCTTGCCTTTCTAAACCTCTCATACTTGTTAATATTATCCAACCGATCGAGTAATAATTCAATTGTGATCCAAAACAACTTTGCAATAGAAAATAATGGAAAAGTAACGGTATTCACTAAGCCCAGTGTTTAATATGCCAAATGCTGTACACATCTGTTAAACAAAATGAACAAATTTTGAAACATGGAAAAGTGTAAAGAAACTCTTAGAAAGAGATAAAAGCAAATATAAATATTTCTTATAACCAACTTGTATTCCCCTCGTGTGGTGACTAGCTGTACTAGAAGCGACGCAAAACTTGATTTGGGCATTGCTCACTAGATGGTACTCTCAGTACAAAATTTAAAATTTGAATATATCAACTGCATTTTGATTTTTAATTATTAATAAACATGAGGTAGGAAATATGAAGAAATATTGATGCTCAGTAAAAAAAATCATTACTTTATTAATTTTACTGGTACATGTACTGTTTAAAACTTACTTATGCACTATGTTTATAAAAATACAGAAAATGTAATACATGACATCACATTATTTAAATAAATACTAATTCATGGACGGATTAGAAGAACCAATAATAGTGGTAAGTTTTTCAGGTTCGATGGTAGAAACGTAACCTTCTTGAGGATTTTGTTCTGCGATAGCTGCCGGATCATCCTGCAATTCAGCATGAGAGTTGAAATTGTCATATGGACCATTAGTTGACTGTTCCAAATCAATTTCTTTATCTAAAATTGCAGAATCTTCCAATTTATGGTCAGACTTTTTTGCTACTTGCGTAGTTGAGCGAAGCTTATTTATAAGTTTACTGATATGAATAAAGTTATTTTTTATACTTTCTGTTGTTGGAGTTTGTTGAGTTGTAGTTACTGTTGGTTTTGGTTTCCTAAAAACGATACAACGTTTAGAATATAAAAATAAAACCTATTTCACAACCCTATTATGTGATCGATTTATTGCCCTCTCAACCACCAATCACCTGGGTTAAATTTTTAATTATTATATGAGTACTGTATGGAATTGTCTACCACCTCATTATTGTAGGTCATATTAACCATATTAAAAATGTAGGTTGTGTTAAGGCTGATTATGATAAAGACCATTCAATTCAAATGAGATGTCAAATGTTTGTTTAGGACCTTTAACGGTGAACTTATGCCATCGCAATGAAGAATATATACAATTTTTTATGTAATTAATGATACAAGTTTAGTAGAGTTATGGGAACGATACCAAGGTGGTAGTTTACAAGTAATATATTCACAGTGGAAAATTTTATAACCCAAGATGAGTCGCCGTGTGGGCTCTCACCTTCTTACCCCTGCGCAGTGGACACAGGAATAGATCCATAATTGTAATAATAGCAACGTGTTTGTTCACAAATAAAATCTTTTATTGATACGCAGTCGTCAGTATCCCACTCAAAATTTGGAGCCCTTAGCACCACACAACCATTGGAAGAACCGCTATCGCTACTGAAAAAAAAATACATTATCAAATGTTGCCAAAATTCATTAAAATCGTTACCTTTCCCTTGCAGTTCTTTGTGGACTGGTGCTACCACTAACTATATCGGTTAAAGTAGCACTATTGTCATCATCACTGTCAGATTTTCTCATATAATTAAAAGTAGCGTTAAAAGGCAACCCTGTACTCATCCACAAAAACATATCGGTACCCAAGCGGTTGCCAGAAGTCCAAAAATCAAATTTGTCGTATCCTGAAAAAAATGTTGTTTCAATTTTTGCAAATTTATTTTAATTTTTGAACCAACCCGCATTTCTGAGATATTGTGTTATTGAATCTGCTTTTTCTTTTGTTTCAAATGAGGCTAACTGTAATCCCAAAGATCTGCAATATTGGTAAGCTAAATAATAATTTAATTCGGGTGAATATGGGTTCATCCTGCTAACGAAATATTGGACACCATCCAGCTGAATTGTGGTTATTCTTTGTCCTGTAAGTCATAAAATAGAATTTAATAATAAAATCTAGAATTTAGTTGAATATGATTAAAATGAGACAGGTACAAATGAGATAAGAACTAGTATTCGGTACTCTCATCTCAAGTTATCCAAACACCGATGTCAGTGACCTGTAAAAAATTTGTTTCGTTGCAAGAAAATCGAGAATCCTCACCTTCGTTAAACAATTAAAATATCTCTGCATCCACAAAGCTAAGCTAAGAATTTCATTTGTGCATTTGTGGTGTGAAATAAATCGGGTAGTCAAGGACGCGAAATAATTTTAATAAAAAAAGTCAAAGACCTGCAAAATGCAAATACCAGTATATAGAAAAGAATAACTGATTTATTTGAACGAGTGTAGAATATTTATTTATTAGTCATATTCCGGAACTAAGAGAGACGACAATGTCTGTCGGATGTGAAGATGTAAAATAAAAGTCGTTGGTATTTGCGATGAATACCAAAAAGGTGTAGAACTCCAGACAGGAACTAGTACTAGAGCTGTTAAATTTTAAATACATCGTACAACCTTGAAAAACTCAAACGTATCTCTGCAGGTTGTCCAAGAACCCTTTTTTCAAAAATAAATAACAAAAAATAACCGCCTCGACTGAGAGCAATAAATATTTACTTTGAAATGTTTGTACGAAATCAGAAAAATAAGAAGTTGCCATACAGGACTCGGCTTGGCCATAAATAGTACCAATTTCCCATTCAAGGGCGATTAACTGCAAAGAGATATTTAAGATTTTTACAGCCGTGGTAAAAACTTGTTGTGTTTTTTACATATTTTTTTTTGCAGCGGTTCAACGAAATTGCTCAGCATTCCATTCTTCTCAAATGCAATCTTATTTTCAAACAAAGCGCATGTGTAACTTTAACAACGCACTATAATTCAAATTTAATGCAATTACCACATAGGTTTATTTTTTCTCAGCTTAAACCAAAAAATACTGATTAAACTATGAAAATTCGTCAATAATGAAACAAAAATATCAAAGTATGAAAACAATTGTAACAATTAATTGATAAAATTGCATAAATTTGTTAATGAAACATTAAAAAATATTCAAATAAACTCACCTGTGGACAAACTAATAAAAAATACTAAAATAGCAGATAAGCCACTAACGTAACGACCCATGATGTTTCTTTATCAAAAGCGAACTCGCCGACTGAGAAGCTTTACAATCGCTTGTTGTTTTTGTGGCTGTGATTACCGGATGCAACTTCCCCCTATCCCTCTCCCATGGATATTCCTATTATAAACTTCAGATGGTTATTTTTTTGACCTCTTCGTCGGAACGTCACGAACGGACTTTTTTATTGTGCTGTATAAGCTCAAGAAATCTTTTTGCACGACATGTTTGACCACCAATTTAATTTTAAAATACCCACAAAAAACAGAACACTTATTTACATAATCATAAGCTCATTACACCAATTTATTTCTCTTTTTTCGGTACTTAAATATATCCCCTCAAGAAAAGATTATTTTTATCTTCCACACCATCATTTTTCGTTTACTGCAAACAAAGAGTGGTTATTTGGAGCAATTAAAGAGAAACTGATGGTACCGGTACCAATTTTTTTTGGGCGCGTGCTTCCATTACTCATCTTCAGTTTGGAAGTCATGCAAAATGTTCATTTAATATGTAAATTAAACAAAATGTGATAAAACTTGTTTGAAAATATTTCATTAGATTAAGTAGATGCGAAAATCTAGTAATGATTCCAAAACAGTTATATGGAAGGTTAACGTACTCATTTATTTGGAATATTTATTTATTGGTAATAAATTTTTTCTGCATTTTTTTGCTCGGGGTATATTAATTTACTCTTTATTTTTCGATGAGCTCATAGCAAATTTATACATCCTCTACGAATCCAAGCGGTACCAGCTCGATCTGTAGTTGTCAAAGATACATAAATTTTAGATAAAATCAACAGCAAAAAAACACAGAGTGTCCAATTTCGCTATTTTTTCGTGATCATTAATAATAATTTCAGTGCAAAACTTATAATTAAGCAAGTTACTTAATTCGAGTTACTAATTGAAAACCACTCAAAGTTTTTTTTTTTGAGACATAAAACTTCTTCATATAAATTTCAATTAAGTAATTGTAAATTACCAAGAGCTGTTGTGTTATTTTTTCAAATAATGATCGACTATATAATTAACTAAGATTAATAGTATTGTTGTTTCAGCCATTTGGACTTGGATAATTCGAAGAAGTTGATGACTTCCAAAAAATTGATGACTGAACAAAGAGAAACCACAAATAAGAAGTAAATTACAGCCGGTCAAGGGAGTGAGACACCCATCTGTTTTGTATCCAGTCATCAATTTTTAAATGGACCATATTCTTTTTTCTCCTTTGTTAGAAGAGACTTACGTAACTACACTAAAATGTTGTTTGTGTTTCTTGAAGAACTATTAAGAATTTTTTATGTTTGCGGCATATTGTTCAAGACATACCGACTACACGGTGAATCGTTAAAAATTAGCACCCTTGAAAAGCTCGATTACCTACCGTTGCATCTGAAACATACCTATTTCAATAATCTTTATCTTAAAGTGCAATGGATAACCTGTCCACTTGGTTCGGGTAGTCCTGCATAAGAAATATTTCTATTTAATCTACAAGATAACAAAGAAAAATTCAGAAACGTTGCCACAAGACATGTTATTGATCAAAAAAATATATATATGACATTAAATAATAGCTTTAACGATCAAAAATTTGAAAACTTAACGGTGACGTCTTATGTAGAAAAATCGAAAAAAAAAATGCAATACAATCCTTCAAATAATAAATTATAAAATGCCATTAAAATAGTTAACATACGTAGATATTCTTTTTTTTTTTTTGTTTTTTCATTATTACTACTGAAGTGTATAAAGAATTGTAAATAAACAATTACAGAAGATATCTTTGTGTAACCTACTGGGTAAAACAGAAGATTTATTTAAATTGTTATGAATTCTACACTTTCATTTTTTCTTTATTGTCATTTGTAGGTACCATAATGTAGGCACTTATTAACTAATTAATTATGTCATAATCTGTTAACATCTTGTGTGAACTTATAAAAAAAAATGCTTTTGTGAAGTCGCTTAATGACCATGTCATCGTTAACTATTGTATAATATATCATAAAATTAAATTATAGCTGCCTTGAAATTAAAATATATTTATATTCCAGTAAATTATGCGTTTAATTAACATAATTTTCATGTATGTTTTAGAAATAAAAGCTGTGAAACCTATTTACTAGTAGAATCAATAGATGGCAACTTAACGCGATGTATTAAATGAAATTAAAGAATTCTGTATTTTCAGCGTCAGACTAAATTAAAACTCCATGTTTAATTTTGATAACCTTGACAGCGATATAATTTAGTTGGTTAAAAATTACTTGTTTAATACATGTAAAATAAAAATCACATTTAAACCACATTTTTTATTATATTAATTATACAAAAGGTTTTCATTTACTTCTTGCCTTTAGCTTTCGCGCTCTTTGTTACATCATCAGGATTTTCGGCAGCATCCTTTGCTCTCTTGGCACGAATGCCCACGAAACGAGCATCAGCACGGGCCTAAAAAATTATAATTATTAGTCAACGAATTTATATCAGAATAAGCTACTTACTTTTCTGAGTGTAATGAAAGCATTGAAGTTCTTCTCTTCTTCAGTAGGCACTCTAGCCTTTGTCCTGACTGCAGACTGGCGAATCGGCAACACTTCAGTGGTCAATTGGGTAGCCACCTAAAACCAAAAATTTAAAATGAATACTATTTTATTTCACGAGTTTTCAAAATTTGAAAATTTTACAAAATAACCAACCCATTTAACATGAAAGTTTTATTATCGATAGTCAATTAATGAAAGTATACAATAAATAAAGCAAGATGAATTCAGATTTACAAAAATAATTTGCATGATAAAACCTTCCTTGGCTAATGTAATAGTTTATACTGAAAAGACGATGAAATGTTTTTATACATGTGAATTTGGATATACCTACCATTGTTCCTAAAATCCGGTCTTTACTAAGATTTAACTTAATCCACAATATATCAATATGCAATAAATAATTTAAGGTCGCAGATGTTACCTAAAGATGAGTTTTGGAAAACACACATCGTTATTACAGATCCAGCCTTCTACCCTTTTAATTAAATGAAACTTTTAAATACTTTCGCTGGTTTGTATTCTCCTCCAAATATACATGGGTTAAATGTACAAGATTGACTAACTGAAATGAATAGTACAGGGTCATTATAAATGTCTGTAGTCAAAAACAGTTATAAAAACAAATGGTCTTATTGCCGCTATACAGTCATAATGATTCGGATTGTCTATACTTAAGATATCTTCAGACGATTTGTCCTTATGTTGGATTGGAGGTTATGCAAAAAAAATCTTTGAATTATTAATTTAAACAAAATAATGTGCATATTACTTAAAAAACAAGTTATTTATAATACTGGAATAAAGTAAATAGGGAAGTAATTGAACACATACATGTAGTTCAATCTTGGATTAGTAACAATAAGTAACCAATACAGCCAACAGTCAAAAACACTTTTCCCTATAATTACAATTTCTTAATAAAAATTGATAAATATTAACATAGAGCGGCAATATTTTCCAAACAATTCACACCAGCCTTTGACTAGAAACATTTGTAATAACTCGGTAATACTAATAATGGCAAAAAAGACCGTATTAATTTGACTATTGACAAATGACGGTCTGGTAATTTCTACCTTATGTGATAACGCTTGTATAACAGCAAAACACTTATTACTATTTTCGGAATACAAAATAATACAACTGCAAACAATGTTGGATGAATGAGTAGGAAAAAAATGCATAAATCAAGATATTTAAAATGTCTTTCGCTTCTTTCATGAAAGAAGCGCAATTTCGATATCTATTTTCTTAAGTTTGCAACATCGTATCAAAATTGCGAGATAGGTAACGAGTGTTCATTTAAAAAGTGCACCAAGTCGTCTTCTAAACCAATTGAATAAAATGAGGTATGTCTACAATTTTTGANNCACTTTTTAAATGAATACCGGATACCATTATGATTTCAAAAAAGAAAGATAATCCTTGTTCCTCTTAACAATCAAAACAATGCCTCTCCTTTACTTCTGCATTCAATTTTTGATTGGTTAATAATTTTCCGAGCGATAAATAACACGTTCATATCTGTTGACAATATAATAATTTTATGTTATTTAACTGCCAACAGGATTAGTTAAAGTAATTTGTTATTTTATTACCTATGTTACCTTTAACGATTCCTAAATTTTTACAATGTCAAATGGATAAACATGTATGTCAAAAACGCCATTTTTTTTTCAACCTAATAAATTGACAGTCGTTTTTCTTAACTCATTGCTAGCTGTACAATCATATAAAAGTACAATCTAAATTTAAATTTTTTTTTAAGTATATTCTAATGATGATTTTG
>QDEB01079927.1:0-28041 GCA_004193795.1 Asbolus verrucosus
TGTGTTTTTAAACTTTTTCTGTAATGTTTTCGTGCAAAGTTTAACAATTTAAAAATGTTATCTTTGGTCCCATATTTGAGACTCTACTCTCAGTAAAACAAATGCATAGAAGATTATGATGACACTTCCAATCATGAATTGCTGCAATTGAGATTTGAAATAAGTGCAATGTCGTAAAAAATGCATGGGATATCTTACAAAATTTGTCGGAGAACTTCTGTAACTAGATACTTCATTATTGAATATAGGATTCTAGTCACTGCCGAGCTCGCTCAATGTACTTTCAAAGAGTAATCCCCAGAATAAGTATTTTACAAGAGTTAAATGGGAGAGGGCGATATATCTCACTTCGAGGCTTCCCGTGCTTTGAAATATTCTCAAAACATTCGCGAAGACTTTAAGCACGTATGTAACTTTTGTTACCAACGTCTCAATAACAATAATTTGAGCATTTTGAAGAATTTATGCACTACATCAAGCTGCTGTAGTAAAACTATATTAAACTTTTACCTGCGCAATAAAAAACTTATAAAAATATTTACGGCATCGTCTCCGCAGCACGCATCGTAAAATCTTATCCAATCAACAGTCGTCGTCCCCATTCTTGTGTCTAATGTAGCCAACGCAACAACTTAACATTATGTTCTAACTCCCCGAGGATTTCAATTAACGCCACGCCTCATTTATTAACCTCGAAAATTGCAGAATTGTACAAACAATAGATAAACTTTCGAGTGTAATTATTTAAACTTACTTTATGGTGTTGGTTGGATGTAATGTATTTCACGCGGTCGCCCCATGAGTGTCTTAAAGCGGGCACAATAGATATCCGAAAACCTGGGGTTGAACTTCCTAAAATTCGTGTGCGTGACAACATGTATCATGTGAAATGCTCTTGGTACTGCTGGAGAGGCCGAGCGGTTTTGGTGGATGCGCCGGTACAAATATCCGGATCGAGATCCTAACAATATAAATAGCTCGAACCGAAATTTGTCTTTGACAAATACATTGTTATGTTGCGTGCCGCACTGACTGGGCTGTAAATAATTCCACATAAATAGAAATATAAAATTCGTAAATATTTTGGCGAAACACGAAAGAAATACATCCGACCGAAAGAAATACGTACGTAAATAGCTTAGGGGACACGTAGGTTCAAAGTGCTTGAATTTTTTTAACTTGACTAATGTCCCGGCTCGTATTTGCTTTATGGAGTGCGTACTCGTCTTAAATTTAACCAATTTACAAGCCGACTCGACGACGGCGGCAGCGTCGTATGTCTTCGGCTGAAAGGACATAGCTCATGTTGGGCCTGCCGTAATACATGTTGCACGCAACTCAACTGCAACTTGTTATTACATCATAATTTATTTTGAACGCAGGAAACCGTAGCTAATTTGCTTTCTTCTTTGTTCTACACCCACTTGCTAATAATTAATTAGATTCAAACGTAATGGTTGGTGTATTGATATTAAACAAAAATGAATCAGTTTTGATCTATCATGGACATCTTAGAAAAAAAACACGAAAAACTAAAAGTTTCGTACACTTCCATTAGCAGTTAATTAAAGAACAACTGTTATGTAAAGTGAAAAATAATTGCAAAAAATTCACTGTGACATGGCTACGTGTCGTATCATTTCACGCTGCATTGATCTAACTCAGATATGACCTCTTCTCATGCGATGCTAAGTTTAAGTATGAAACGATTAATTTAATTAAATCGCAGTTTCACTCACTTTTTTCCTTTTCCAATAATGGTACATGACAGAAATAATATAATAAGAAAAATTTCAAGTAAATTGACTTTGCAATTCAATTTGAAGTTGGTATTCAGTAAAAAGAATTAAATTTAGAACGCATCTCCTTAGATCAAAGGCCAGTCGTAAGTAAATATAAATCCAAGTTGGAACAAATACAATCAGTGCAGTGTTGTAAGTAAGAATTGCNNTTAATATTTGGAAATTTGTCTTTTTCGTGTCGGCTTTAACAAAATCTGATGTAAAAGGTATAGAATCTAAACAAAAATTCTTTGACAGTCGCATGGTTTGAAATACAGATGCATTTGTATTGTTCCCTGCTGCATTTTCAATGACAAGAATGGATTTGATCTGCCTTCGTCTTACAATCCATTACGTACTTTTTTGTTCGTGCTAGTAAGATCTGAACAAATTTCCTATTCGGATTCATTCAAACCCTGCAAATCGGAGCAAATTTACGTTCATTGGAAAACTTCAGTAGTTCTTGTTTTACTTCCAAATACATATTGCTCAGACTCAAACCGTTTTAAAGAAAGTAATGACTACAACACGTACCGTGAAAATATTTTATCCGCACTGAAAAGCACATTTACCTTCAGGTGTCTTGTCTTACCACCTTCATTTATCAGCACGTTAAAGGAAAGATTATTTTACTGAAAAAGTCTGTCGCTCAAAAAAACCTAATAGAATGCAGAATTTTTCTTGTGAAATTTGTTATTTTCTTAGGTTTAGAAGCAGTTATTTTCCTTCGAAAACATGAAAAATGAAATATAAAAATCCAAAGTTTATCTTCGTATAGTCATTTTCTTTAAGGAGAAACAACTTCTCTAGTGATGTTCAAGAGCGTATCTTTGACAACCTGTAAGTTCCTTAGGAAGCATTTAATCGTAAAATAATGGAGCATTGTCATCCCTAAACGTATGTTCAAAGATGAAAATACAACCAACTCACGGCAAGGAGCATCCGTGTTTATTTTGGTGATACGAGAGTTAGAGATACGCTTGCACTATTTGCACAGGTCCAGTTTGGTATTTAGTGACCAAGCTCATTTAGAATATGTAATATAAGTTTAATTTTTTAATGTAAAACTCAGTAATAGAACTGTTTTAATTATCCATCATCTGATTTTTGAGAAAGGAGAAATTATAATTAGCAGAAATGCATTTATTGACACAGAATTTCTCTTTCATCTGTCAGTGTTTGAATTACGTCTGTTCAAAATGTCGTTTTAATCTACAAGGTAACGAATGTAGGTATAAGATCATCTGAAACTCAAACATGCTAAAATATGCAATGGGCATAATTTAGAAATTATGTCTTCGTAAAACATTTCATCTAAAATCGGATGACATGAACTACGTAACATAATTAATGTGTATAAAATTTCGTTTTGATGCGTCAGATAGTTTGCAAGATCTAGTTGGAGTCAAAAAATGCCAACAGATAGACCGACAGATAGTCCAACAGTATCTAGACATTCACATATTTGGCATCTAACTTCAATTCCAAATATCTAAGTTACGTTATTTATTTAGAACTATAACTGATTCCTCTTTATTTTAGTAACTTATATTACCTTGTCCTTTTCTATTTTAACTGATGACTAAGCCCCTTCGGAATTAAAAAACATAAATCTTGAGGAGTCAAAGGAAAAGTCGAACGTGATAAGTTCAATTTTTTTTTTTTGTAAAATCGTCTAAATCTTCTGTTGTACTAATACAGACTTTATCATGATCTGCAATGCGAAAACGTATCTCGTGCAATATTCAACTATATTGTATGTACGTAGAATTTCGCTTTGACTGCCAAACGATACAGTGTTCAAAAAGTGATATGTGCGTTTTTGGTCCAGAACACTTCCGGGAAGCAGTCCCCGCAATTTAACCCACGTTAGTTTACAAAAGGGTTAAATTGTAGCGTGCATTTGCGTAAAACACTTTATGTTAGGTATAATCGTGTTCGTCTTAATGGCTTGGTTCTGAAATCAGCAGGATTTTCTGTCGTACATTTAGCTAACAAATGCATCTGACAGTTAAAGTGTGTTGAACTTTGGAAACATATTTTTTAAAATGCAAGATTAAAGTAGAATCTAACGCAAATCGATGCGAATCTTCTGATTCATCCAATATTTATCTACGGCTTCGATATGGAAAACCCCCGCGAATCCATCCACCGCTAGGGCGTCTCGGCGGGTGGAGGTGTCGCTTTCAGAATCCACTCCTTTTTCGTTTGCTGAGGATTTGTGTTTTCCGATACACACACAATGCATTCGGCACATTGTTAGGGCTCGTCGCGACGTTATATTCCGGAAGTTTTATCTACGGCTTCGTTGATAAGAGTTTAGCGAATGCTTTTCAGGTGTCATGCGGCTGTTATGACGTCCGGTTTTGGGGAGGGTGTCGAGTGTTATCGTGCTGATTACGGTTCAATGTTTGATCTGCCAACATCATCCAGAGAGCTCCGGGCAACGACCATACACGCATGCATACTGTATGTGTCACATCCGACCCGACAGTCGAATATCCCCATGGATTTATTCCGTCGCATGTCCATATTTTGCGGTCCTGTGTGTACGCCATTTTGCAGCTTACTGACTCTGTATCCTATAAACTTGAAAAGGGTACGCGACACGATAACGATAAAATGTTTTGGGGTTGATGTGACGAAAATGAAAACACTTCTTCGATTAGGCGTCCACCCTATCAAATTGTTCGTTAAATGCACCTCCCGTTCATGACTGGATCTCTCTATTGGGGCCAATAAGACCTAATCTTCTTGCTTCACATTACATAAATTTCTGTAAACATTATTAACGCCAAAAGTTGATTAATGTTAACCACTATATTTAGGTAACCAAAACCTAATAAATAGGGCCTGAAATGTTTCAGAAAGAAAAAATTCCAAACAAGGACGCCCTGTATTATATATTTTTAAAAAACTAATAATTGCTTTTTCATCGGTAGCACATTAAACAAAATTTTGATTTATTATTAACAGACAAACAGGTACAGAAAATTTCATATTAAGTTTAAAGTTTTAAATCTAAATTTTTGTGAAACCTGGAATATTGATGTGAAATAGCCCAACACAGTTTTTCAAATCGGTTAGGCCCCTATTAATCAAAATAGCAACAAATTTTTCCTTGGTAATAACGTAATACCTTGTATACAAAACTTCGTTCTGTAAAGTCAAGTAATTTCCAAAGTATTGAAGGACCAAGAAATATTTTGAACAAACCAACAATCAGAGAGAAAATAAAAAACTTCATTGTCCTATAGTATTTAGATGGATACATCCAAGGAAATTTTGATCTTAACTTTTTGCGATGTAGGATGTCTAAAATTAGAGAAAATGTGAACTTATATAAGTTTCAAAATTGATTCAAATTGAATATTTTGACAAAAATGTTGTGATTACACCCTCCACTCATATATCTACAAAATTTTGTTCTGATCGGCCAAGATATTGCTAAATTAAGAAACTTCAAAAAATGAACATTACTACATTACTACATTACTTGGAGTACAAAAAAAAAAACAAATAATCGTCAAAAAGATGACGCTACTAATTAATATTTTAATACACATTAAAGTAAGTCCGTCTTTGACACCAATGTAACCTGTCTGCAAAATTTTGTTTGGGTTCGTCAATTGGTTTCGAAGATTACGTAGAGTCCAGAAAGTGTAAAAGGCAAATCCACAGACAGATAGGTGAATTTTAGAAGCTACACTTTCTGAATGGTAAGGGAAACGTGAAGTATTCTGGTTGCCAAAAAACCATTAGCACAACACTTCATTTCTAACACTGCTAACAGTGTTCCGTTGTATTTGGCTACAAAAATACTTAAAATTGTTAATCTGCAAGTGTTATTCTTGTTTTTTCAAAACTGAATCCGAAATTTGATTCGTGAAAGCGCTCAGTATTACAAATAATCCAAGACTTTTGCCACAGTTTACGAAGATGAAAAAGTTGCAACATGTACTTTCTTCTTTTGCTTATTTTATTGTGTATTCACTTTTTTGTGTCTACAGAATTTTGGAAAATGAAGTCAGATTTTATTTTTACGATTATTACACTTTGATTAGGACACAATGTGTGCTTTAAATACACACAAACGTCACAATCTTTCACCTTTGTATCTTAGATAAGGTAAATGGGGTAAATACCTTCTAACGTTTTATCGTTACGCTGCAGTCGACAACTAGCCAATAAGGTGCATGTGAGAATCGTCCAATTTTCCGACTTGAGCCAGTTAGTTCAATTAGAAGCTATTGTGGAGTGTTGTTATGAAGAATTTAGGCCAGAGTAAGTCGTATTTACAATGTAGCAAACTTCGGATCCAATTATTGTGTAAATGCGACCTTATTAAGGTTCCGTCGAAGCGTTTTTATTCAAGACGAAGTTTTGGATGAAAACAAGCTGGTCGACTCGTCGACCGTACAATCGTTGAAGACACTGTCTATTAAAAACTAAGTACATTGTTTGGAAGTAAGTAGTGATATGTCGGATCTTAATAATAATCTCATTACAGTCATAATAAGATTTGGAGTGAATGACGGCAAAATTTATCAGGTTTAAAATGATGTGCCTCTTCCGTGATGCTATAATTTCAATATCGAATCATTTGAACGATTTGCGAAATCATTTTTTACTCCCTTCAAGATTGAGTTGTCTATTCAACGTTTTCTGTTATCGAATTACCCATACGAGTGGCTTTCTTGTCGATAGGTCTCTTTTTCCTTCCATTTCTTGTATCGTAAAATTGATTAGCGTGCTTAGTGGACAACTTTTCGGTCAGAATTAAATCGACTGTAAGAAATATTAATTTTTATGAAGAACATCATTGGAAACATCTGTCAGCTTTTGCAGCATGTTCCATTTTGTATTTAATCACATTTTGTGTGGCTGATTTTGTGGTTGGTTGAAATAACCACGTTTAAGATTAACTTTTATTGATCAATGGTCCCCATTCTATATCATTCTTGTTAAATTTGAAGCGGCCAATGAAAACTGTTAAAACGGAATTGGTGCTTTTTAACAGGTCTTTGAAATTACTATTTTGCATACAGAATAGACCCCAATATAAAAAAAGTAAGTCACATATGTTGTGCTTCGATACTACATTTATTCATATTGATCATTTGATCAACACCAACTGCCGACTAATTCAATAAAAGTGGAATTGCAAGCACAGATCGCATTCAAAGAAATTTTAGTATTAAAAATAATCGATAACAGTATAAATAACTGAATGATTCATTTCTTCAAGGGGAGAATGCCCAAACGGCTGGAAAATGATGTTGTCATCGCCAGTTGACTCACATTCGTCACACTACAAGTAAGCCACTATTGGTCGTTTGTTCATTGTTCATGATATCATACCTCTAATCTCGATTGCACTCTTAACACTATGCATGCAACTGCGAATTTTTCGCTTAAAATCGCAGACATATTGCAAGGTTTTTCTTGTTAGTACACAGGTGTTACGCCAAACGGTATGTACTAACATAATATTCATCCAAGAATGTTTATACTCACTTACTTTTCATGCATAATGCCGGCTTGAAAATCACACCCACGCAAAGATGTGGGAGAGAACATCAAATAATATGATGGTTTTCCAGACTGCGCACCCTCGTTCAATGATGCCACGGGGGTCGATTTAGACGCAAACAGACGTTATTAAAGTTCTTTAAAATCATATTGTTTTACACGAATGGAAAAAATGGTCTGACGTGTAAGCCTTTCAGGCAGTTATGACGTTATAGACGTGTCTTTTTCATCGCTTCTCACGCTAATTCTCTCCGGCGAATTCTCTGCAGTGAAATAAGATGAAGACTGAAAAAAGCTAAACCAGCCGTTTTGAGGGTGACTCGGGAAATCACGTGAGAAAATATTTCTAATTTAATTATACAAGCACAACATTTTGAAGTTTCTATTTAATTTTAATTTTAACTGCAGGGCGATGTTAATGAAAATTCGAAGTCTAACTCATATCTACGCATACATAATTAATTATAAGCAATTTCTTTTAAATACAAGGTTTTATTTTGTTTTTTATGTAATACTTCAGTTGACTTAAATTACAAAATGTGTTACTAAAAGAACATAACAAAGCAGTTTTATTAGGAATGCCTGATCAAACAGTCTCGAATTTTACCTCAGTTCTAACCTTTAATTGCATCAACAGGTGTTGGAAATATTTTCATTACAATATTTGTTGTAAAAGAAAGAAAACTTTCGTGAACAGATAGTCAATCAAATATAATTGAAAGAAATGTTTCGTTGATGACACCAACATTTTCATGATTTATTGAAATTAAACATGTAGATTATTGATCCCAAATTACATTGGAATTGCAATTTACCAAACAAAAGCTCATGGATGTGATTAAAAATGAAAGCATAGTTTAAAAAATGTCAGAAATTGAAAGTAAAAATTTGTAAGAAACATACGATTTAATTTTAAATTCTAAATTCTATTCCTTTTATGCTATCTGTCAAGAAAATTATAATATAATAAATTAAGTTAAGTGAATAAACTAAAGGTCACGGAGAGTATCATATTTAACATTAATAATAACAACAGTAATTAAAGCGCCGTTTGATACCATGATACAAAAAGCAATTTTTTAAATTGACTAAATAACGAAAAATTGGTTTTTAATTATAATACATGATTGAAGAACCGTCAGTCATTTAAATGTGATCCATAAAACTCGATTACCTTAAAATTTAAGAAGTTGTAGGGATGGAACTCTTAGATGCGATTAACGACTGATAATTATTTATTTAATTGTTAGTTTAGCTTCTGGTTTTATTTTCCTTCTAAAAAGTTATTGATTATTAGTAGTACTACAATGATACTTCGATAAGTAGAAGGTCGTAAAAGCAAATTGATATTTTTTTACTTTAAAACCCTTTGTCATAACTATTTGGACTGACTCCTATTATTGTGACATCCGGGTCACGAGTATGCTGTATTTTGTGTATCTCGAAGCCGTTTGTTAGTAAAAAGCCATAGAACAATTGAAATAAATTTGATGGGTTGTCCGATATATTTGTAATAAATATGCAAATTGCGGCATAGAACAAGAAATGTGTTTATGCCGCGAATGCCTAATCTAACAAAAAATTGATTTGTTGCGGGGTGGTCGAGGCATTTATTCAAAGCAGTAAAATTAATCACCCCGCTTAAAAAAAGACCTTGAACAAATCCGCCCTAATTCGGAAAAGGCAAAAAAGTGGCTTTGCAACATACATTATTCTTCGGCTTTTCGCTTATTAAATTTGCGTGTAAAAACGTGGGACCGGAAAGAACTTGATGAACTCTTTCGTAATTCCGAAATAAATTGTTGATTTGGAAGGGTTTGGTCGCATGGGAGGATGTGTTACTAAATAATGCAACCGCTTCATCCCGAACTTTTTCCATTATGCCTCACCTTTTGATGAAATAAATATGATTGGTTTATCGATTTTTTTCCCTAGTACAATTAATTTCAAGCTTGAAATATTAGTCGCCGACCTCACTTTGAATAATGTAAAAACCTAATGGAAGCTTTGTGCCCATACAAATGCCGCTTCCAGCCCGTATGTCGCGATACATTTTGTGCGTGAGGTGCGTGTTGTTGGCCAGGGCGACCTTCCCTTATTCACATATAGATCGCCCTCGCATGTCCGAGGGGCTGCTGGCTCGCTTCGGTTTCATGGTCAATTTACTGGTCACCTAAGTGCTGCTCGTTGTAAAATTTATCACCTACATAACGTACGTATGGCCCTCTTTTCTGTTTTGGATTTTTATGTTGCTCTATACGGACCAAACTGCCCACTCTTTTACTTTAATTACTCTTTAAGAAGGAAAAGAACACACTGCCCAGCAGTTACTCGATGTGTAAATCAAATTGGCGTCCTTCATTTAGACTACTTTTTTATGTCCTCGTTTAAGACCGATCGACTTTAGTTTCATGAATTTATTAAAGGGTCATTCGGACTTTGAAACGATCCCTTACCAATTCCGGAATGTTACATAATTCATCTTCTTGCAGTTCTTTAGTAACTGTTCAACAGGAAATTTTCACCACACATTCGGTTCTTTTTATTGCTCGATTTTAAACTCTTTCTCTTACCGCATCATACATCTATTAAATCTGAAATAATTTTTAGTCTTTCCACTACGATTGCAAGTAATTACTTTCTTCTTCGTAGTTATATCATTTTCTTTTTTTTTTTTTTCAATACATCGATACATACAGTAACCAAGTTAAAAGGAAAAAATTAGTAACAAGAATCATTTGAGTGCATTTATCTTCGATTTTTGTCTTTTAACTTATTTATCGGAAAAATTTGGAAATTGTAAGAATTCAGAATATTTCAAACAATGTAGTCCTCAATCAATAATGTGATATATAAACACACCGATCAGCAAGTTTCATCGGTTTTCCACCAGTTTCAGTGGCGCTCTTGGCGTTTTTTAACAATCCAAGTGTAAACTACTCTAAATACCTAGAATCATTTGATTGTAGGTATAATCAAATGGTTTTAGATAGTTTAGGGTAGTTTATTTTTATAAAAAATCAGTAAAAAATATATACTTACTCGCAGCTGCTGTTCTTTTAGAGATAAACAGAAAGCGTAATGTGTTTTTGATTTCCATTATGAATTTTCGTTTTTCGATTTTTTTATAAACTGATCAAACAGCAAATTAACGGTGAAAGGTTTTCTTTCTTTTCAAATTTCTAATTTTCTTTTTATTAATGTAGTAATATTTTTCAGTGTAATGAATATATTACACACTTACATATCGTACTCTTTTGACGTACATACCCAAAATATTGTTGAATTGTTGAACCCTTTAAGTTCGTTTTAAACTTCTAATTAAACAACATTTTTAACTAAGAAAAAAATACTCAGTTGATGTAGAAACGCATTTTTGGTAATATTTACCATAATTAATTAAACACTTAATAAAAAACCATACCTTTCTATTTTCCTTTTAATTTTTTTTCCTTTAGAATTGGCGCGAGCATTAACGGCTCCATCAACCTTGATCGACCACTCCTTTACCTTTATTGCCCTTTACGTTGTAAAATGCAATCGTCTGAAATATTTAAATTCAAGTGTCATGCTCATTTCAAATACTTTTTGCACGTTTCAATTAATCGACGTTAATTTTCACGATGTATGAAAAACACCTGCGATTCTGATTTGGCTAGCATTTGTGAAATATGTGCTTTGACGCGTGCAATTACTAAAAAATTCCTTTGTTCTCGCTTTAAATTTGCTGCGAAATTTTCTGTTTCCAGCCAAAATCGAATGTACACGAATTTGATGCAGCACATGTAGATGTAATACAGCTTTTTGCGTTCTTTTGACAGTGGACGAAGGTTGTCGGTTTTAATGGAATTTTTTAATGCGTAACTGGAAAAATTTGCACAACAACAACAAAAAAAATAACACGCTGGGCTGTAACTGATGAAGTTTTGTTTTGTTTCAGGTGAAGAGCGGGCATTGGTGCTCTTAATGTGTCGGTAAGTTTTATTTTTTAGGAATGAAAAGTTCGTGTTTTCCTTCTCGCGCATTTTAAATTAATTTCTCATCTTTTGAAAACTTACAGTGCGTTTCTTTTCATAAAACTAATTAGGAAATGCCATGATGAATAATTATTCTTAATTAGAGAAGTGGTTCTAATTTTTTCTCTTATTCAAAACGAGTATATTTCATGTAACGTTATAGAAAAGGAAATTTAGCGACGAAGTTCACTTAATTCGTTTCAATAACGTCGAGGTTCCCCTCATTAAATCGGAATTTTCAGTCGACTTTCAATATAATTCAGCAAATATGTTTCATAGAGTATTACCATTTATCCACGCAAATTCGAGTTTTACGGGGCCATTCTGCGAGCGAAAATGCTCTCCGAACGCGTAAATGCTGATAAGTTCGTGTGGAGAATATAAACGTTGATAAATTTTGAAGATACGCGGCCGGGAACATCTGCGGAATGTCCCCCGAACAATTAGAAAAAATATATGGCGTCCAACCGACGCCCATTAGCTAATTTTCGAATCGCGCGCCCCTGTTTTCTATCCGGAATAAACGCGAACAAAAATTCAATCGCTCCGGGCACCACCTTGTTGATGGCGGCGTTTCCGGTTTGCGTCCCTGGCATTTTGCAATCTCGAAGGCTTTACGAGTCTTGTCTTATGATAGCAGAAATTCCATCCATGTCGGAATCACGACGTGCCCCAGCTAATGTAATTACCCTAATGCGCCAACAGACATAAAACGCTTACACTGTAACTCCAGCCAATACCGGAGTATGGATCCGAAGGCACCATTTTTACAATCAGACCGGAGCGGCCTTGACTTGATCCTGTCAACATCCCTTTCACCGCCAGGAAAAATAATCGCGGAACGTTTAGGCGCTACATTGTTGTATAAAATGTTTTGTGCGGTTTGGAAAATCTAATAGTTGCGGCGACGCCGAAAATAACTTGAGGAGGATTCCAGCAGACGTTTTATCCTGAAACAAGTGTGTTTCTTGGATTAGTAGGAAGTGTCTGATGCTCGCATGTGACGCCTGTCCCTGTCATGTTGTCTGACGCTCGCATTGATCTTCAACACAACCTAAAAGACTTCCATTTTAGAATAAATTGGGTCATATTTCTTAGAATATGGCAAATTTTGCACACATTCACTCAGATTTCACTAAAATGTGTTATACCCGAGACACATTGACAACATTTCTACAACTCCATCAAGCCGCCTGGTAACGTTGTATTTTGCATAAAACGAAAACAAAAGAGTAACATCGCAACTATTTTACTGTTACTCTGCCGATAAATAATGTATTAGCTTATTGTGCACATTTTTCCGCGTGCATTTTCATGGCTCTGACTGTGATAAACAACTGAATAGCGATAAAATATGGAAACGGTGAAAAATTGCCTCGATTTGACGATAAAATCGAATCAGAAATGACTAGTTTTAGAGGGCTGATTTGAAAGTCCAATATGTCCGGAGCTATGAACAGATGATTCATTACCTGTGTATCGATTCATGCAACCCTAAAGCTGAGTTATTTCACGCCTCTGATAGAACCTTGAAATCCTTGATCGACGGAAAATAGTTCGATAATAATTAAGGAAAATCTGTTTAAAAGTCGATATAAATAAAGAAGACTTAACATTACTTAATGAAAATGTCATCGGTTGAAATGACAGATTATACTCTCTGATCGTGAGAACCCAAACAGAGGTGTCTGACTGACTGTATAAATCGATTAGTAAAGCTGCTATGGTACTTGGTTCATTAATTTTGTACAGGTTATAACATATTTAGGTAATCAATCACTTATTGACTTGCATTAAAACGAAAACACATAGTTGAAAAAATTGTACTCCAGGAAATCTATTTAAATAATAATTTATTTTCGTTCCCAAAATAAAAACTATTTATTATATGTCAACATTCCTACATATTGTACAGTTTAATAATTCATTCTCAATGTACTTAGCTAAAGTCGGTGTATGCAAAATTTTGTTTTGATGAGTCATCTAGTTTCTAAGATAACCGGAGACAAAAATTGTCATCAAGTAGGGCAATAAATCGACAAAACGAGATGGATTTTTGAGGTTTTTTTGGCAATGTGTGATATCGAAAAATTAACAAAAACATAGATTAGGAGTTTCAAATTGGATAGTTATTATCATTATATTTTAAAATAACATCGCCCTGTCAGATAATTTGACAAAAGTGTGAGTTGATTACATGTTGTCACTCATATGATGTATAACCGAAAAACAAACGAGGAAACTAAAAAACACAACGCGAGGTACAAATATTTTAACGTACGCGTAAACATTTCCACCCTTGGCACTAATATAACCTATATACAGAATTCATCCAATAGTTTCTAAGAAACTTCAATAGACAGACTGACTGAATATTCGTATTGTAAACCTCCTGAAACGTAAGGACAACTGGTATTTTATATTTTTTGAAGAATCAGATCCTATTTTAAGAGAAGCAAAAAAGATATAATAAAATCCAAAATGAACAAACACGTAACTCCATGAAATGAAGACTTAAAAATCGATTGCAACTAAATCTGAAGTCGGTCATTTCCAAATTTTTTTCTGTTTATGAGCAACATTTTTGTCAAATCTTAATCTCGCAGTAAAATCAGAAAACACTGAAACTAGTTCTTTGGTTTTCCCTGACTATAACTAATAACATTTTTTTTTTTTTTGTTTAGCGAGCTAAATCGACTATTTATTTTACGTCAGAATAACAGTTCCGCGGGAGCAACTCCTGAGGCAGAATGAATGAAATTTCGATAATGAGAAAGAAAGGAAACTAACTAATAAATAATGAAGATCCTTTCACTATTTGCGAACAAGGCTCTCTTTAATTAATGGTCTTTTACTATTTTCGCCCTAGCTCCTGTCTCAGTTCAGCTGAAGACGGTAAGTTATTGAAGGTTGAAATTTCTTAAAGGCTAATATCACAAAACTACATTTTTTTTTCGAAAAATATTTTGAAGAAAAACTAAGTTAGTTCTTATCAAAATAAACTCGTAGTCTTTTTTGTAGTTATTGTAAATGGTTAACTGATTTTTTTCATATTGCCAACACAACTCACAGTCACATCACAGTTACATATTGTGGTATATGAATATTTGCAGATAATTGTTTCCAACTCAACAGAACAACATGTTTTTAAAACACAAAGTATGCAAGAAAGTATTACTGTTTTGTTCATAATTTTATATAATTTTATAAATGTAAAATGTTGGATATTGCATTTAAAAATATCAGTTGAAATAATTTCTAGAGAAACCAAAGGCGCACGAAAATTGACGTTTTGGTTATTTTTGTGCAATTTTTGATCACAAAAATTAATTTTTTGTAGATTAATGGAAACTAATAAAGCCAAGTTTGGCTTCATTTTTTAATAAATGTAACAGAACATCCATGGCAGAGGAATGTTGAATGAATTTTTTTCAAAGCACTGATTTTTCATAACAAACAGCCTTGTCTGAAAAAGTAATTTCTTTCATCTTTTTCCAATTTAAAGTTCAACTTTTCTTTATTTTCTTCAGAATCCCAGCGGGCTGCTACGCTGAAAACTATGAAAATATTCAGGAATGTGTAAATATTATAAAAAGATAATGAAGTCGGAAATTAGTTATTGCCTATCACAACACCGTAATAACTTTCAACGATAATAAATAATATGTCACGATTCCTTGATATAATATTATAAAATCTTGAACCGGAAAGTAAATGATTGATCAATATCGTCCAAACGGTAGCAATTTTAAATTCTAGCTTTTACGTTTATTTCCTTCTAAAGTTATAAGAGCTGAAGTTTATGATGTCGTCTTGATTCCACGATAAAACCAAATGAACAGCGAGAAACCGTAAACAGGCTAATTGTCAGTCAGTGTCAGTGAAGCATGATCTGCTATGGCAATTAAAAAGCCCATAATTTCGGTGGCCGCGGTCATTTGTTTGGCTGAAGTGCAGCTCAGCTTGTTAACCACAGCACCTGGAATGATTAAAAAGGAGAAGGGCGTCTTCACTGGCGTCGGCGTCTTGACGTCAACGCTTTAATTGGTCGCTGCGGGCTCCGGGAATATGACACTATATGAATAACAGTGTCAGGAGGCTTTTGTCTACTATCTCATTATACGGTGGTTTTAGCAATTTACCATGTAGTCATTCACTCTATGCCCTGATGACATCCGATAAACTGAATAAACCAGCCGCCCTTTAAATTTTATAACTTTCGCTGGTGCATTGTACATCCTCTACACGGAGCCGCCATATTATTAATCAAACACCCTTTTTTCCCCGAAGCGACATTTCGACGGAAATTTTACATGGAGTTTATGTCTTCATTATCCTTTGCTCTTGGTGTACTTCAAGTAAATTTTGGTAATCATCGTAAATAGTGTGCTTTCTTCCGCACAACTGCTTTCACATCCTTGCACAGCCCTTCGTTTTCCCTAAATGCTCATCTCAGGTAAACTCGCACTAGTGCTCTAAAAATTTTCCACTCGTAATTGCGTCATACATGTCTTTTTTTTTTTGTACATTTTTCACTTTTATGTCGGCTTCTGATCATCAAGAAATGTCAAAGACTAAATTACTAATGTATAACACCCTCGGTAGCTGCTTAACGGATTTAAACGAAATTTTAGCTCCACATTATATTAGTAGTAAGATTGAAACCGTTTCGTACTTTTAAAAATAATAGTGCACGTGCCACATTAATGTTGTTTGACACAATATCAGTTATGTTATGTTGGTATAAAGTACATACTGCTTTGATATTTTAATAATTATTACCTTCGCCAAATGTAATAAAAGCTGAAAATAGACAGGTTTCTGTCCAGAACTGCACGTCCTGTATCATATTCGATTCATTTTTATTTTTATAATAAAAATTCATAAGTGTACTCCAAGAATTTATGAATTTTATTGAAATACCTATAAAAATGTTAAATAGCTTGACGTTGGTAAAGTCATACATCTTGTTTTATTCGTATATACTTCATTATCCCACTGCAAACATTTTCATTGCTTTTAAAATATAATTTCTCATACCAAAGCTTCTTTCAACCCATTTCTTTTTAAAAAGCCGTACATCTTTTCCAGGTCACTGTCGCCGCGTAAACATTGGATCTAGTTAGTAATGCATACTTGGCATAAAGCCCACTTGAACATTCGATATTTGGAGTGCTATATGTTTAATGCTTTGTCGAGAAAAGGTCGTCGTTGGACATTTACCAAATTATTGATTCCATATTTTTTTATTCGTGATCAAGAAGTTTCAAATTTTTGAAACAAGTTAAGATTTTAAAATATAATCTAACATTAATAAAAGTTGCTTCTCCATGAAGACCCAATATTAGAAAATTTGAAATTCCAAGACGACAGTACTTCAGTATTGTTTTCCAATAAACCACTGGGGAGAGTACCTCTTTATCTAGAATAATCTCTTTTTCAACAAATATATTTCACATTGAAATTCATTTAATTTTTTCGGAAACTCTTAAATGAAAATATTTCCTTTAAATATATGTATTAAAAAATTTCATGCTGGACATTAGCGAAGAATACTATTGCTATCCTTTGCGAGTAAAAATTTGACATTTGCTCTAGCATCGTTTTCATCGACTGGAAAAGCCAAGGTGAAATAATTATTTTTTTCATTTTTAAAACTTTAGAATGCTACTTCTCTCAAATTGTTTTCCCTATCAGTGTCATGTGTAATGTCTCATTGTATAATGAATAATCAATACACAAACGTATATGTAGTCTAAACCTCGGTAACTCGAAGTTGAAGGGAAAGGCAGTAACAGTTCGAGTTATCGAAAATTCGAATTGAAATTAAAAAAAATAATAAACAGATATTGATATTCTTATTATATTATATTACAAATTAATACTTATTATTATTATTATTTTATGTAATTTAGGATATAAACCTAATAGTACATATTTTTAGAAAAAATAATCAGAAATTTTTGGTTTTTTTTTTTTAGCTTTAAACTTTTCTTTCTCACAAAATTTCTCAGTTTCTCTCAGTGATGCAAAAAGTTCCAAAGAAACATTTTCTTGAGACATAACGAACATTAACAATGTATTAATGGCCTTAACAACGTAATTTAATTTGTAGTTGGAATTTGAATAGTATCTTCTTCATTATTAGTTTCATATTCGTCATTATCAAAACCAAAAGCTCTCCTAAAATGGAATCTACAATATTGTCTTCAGATGAAGGTTCACAGGTCTCCAAATTTTTGTCGACGTTAATGTACTCTTCAGTACTGGAATTTTCGGCTAGCTCCAAATGTTTTTCTAAAAAACCCAAATAGAAAGAGACAGATCATCTTCCATTTCACACTATTTGTCAATGTTAGCATGATTGTCAATATTCATTTCATTTTCATCATTTTCAAGAAAACCTTCTTTCCTGAAGCAATTGCCGATTGTATTTGAAGATACGTCATCCCAGTCCCTTGTAATTTCCCGCACGTTCCCCACAAAGTCGCCTTTTTCGAATGTACTGATGGTTTTCATTATTATAAAATTTGGGTATTTGTTTTAAATTATTAATAATGGGTTGGCCAATTTATATGATAATGAAAGACTTTTGATTTTTGCAAAGCATCTCGGCTTTTCTGATTTATCGATTAATAACAATGGAAGTTTCTGGGTACCATTTATATTCGCATCGACCATAGGAGTAACACGTTCTTTACTTCGTTTTTCTTCATAGAATTTGTCTTTAGCAAAAGTTAGTGTCTTATTAGGTAAACATTTATAGAACTGTCCCGTTTCGTCGAATGTAGAATCCTTTAATTATCTTCTAGAAGCATTTTTGTCGTTTAAAGAAGCATTTTTTATTGCATCTTTGTTTTTTATTATTGTTAGTTAACAGGTGCTCGCAAGTGTACCGAAGTCAGCTGCTGTGTCTTTTTCTCGTTTAGTTTAGTTCTACTTCTTTAATTATCACCCATACTTAAAGTTTTAAGTTTTCTTTTTTGAGGTTCCATAATGAACAATTAGGGAAAAATGCTTTATACAATCGATTGGTTTGGCTTTTTGATTAAACTAAAAATTTATCATCGAATGCATTTTTAAAAACGCCATCTCATCTGCCAATTAAGCAAGTGTGTAGTTCGGTTGTTAAAATAACAACACAGAAAGGGAATGATATAATGCTTCGACATATCGAAACATTCGAGTTATAGAGATTTTTGTACACGTTTAAGTATAGGAATTTAGACGGGAATTTGAATTTAATTGGAATTGTCGAAAATTCGAGTTAAAGAGGTTCGAGTTATCCAGTTTCGACTTTATATATTTATAAGGTTTCCATTATTACACCCTCACAAAACAAACAAAATCTAGTTAAAATTTATACTTTCAAGGTAAAGTGACGCATGAAAAAAGTTTGTACTATGTATGAGAAGTGTTAGAGATAGATCATTGTCAACTTGTACGATGGCTGTAGTAAGTGAATCATGATAAGTTTATTAAAGTAAAACTGGAAAATACGTTAATCAGATCAGAGTTCTGAATATTTAATGCGACGACCAAAGAAATTCCGTTTAAAAATTCATAAATAAATCACATCGACTTTCGTAACTCCCGGCTAGATATGGCGACACGCGAAGTCACCAAGAAGAAAACATAGAAAATAGATTAACTGAAAAACGGAAAAATATGAGGTGCTTAATGCCGGTTTTATTCCGTCGGATCCTTTTTATTTGTGTCAAGATTTTTTCGCCGGAATTCGCCAACCCCGACTTAGGTTCGCAACCTCTCCAGCCGAGTGTATTAAAAGCGAATTAACACGATAAAGTCCGCCGAGTGCATTTTTAGCGGAGTTAATTATTTTAATGCAGCTTCCGGAAGACGGATCGCACTCTATACAATATCCGTTTACTCAATTTGCGTAATGCTCAGTGAAAAACAGCCGTCCGGGTACCAGGATGGATGACATCAGTATTGCGGAATAGCTGTTTGTCTTCAGGAATAGGGTAATGTTACGTCTAAACGCCTGCTTTATATTAAAGTTGGCCGTGTTTTCATTAAGGCTAGAAAGACGTGACGTCGACTCGCCCGCAATATCGACTCTGACACAGTCGCACGTCAAGATCATGTGAAATACGACCAAAGGAAACACCGTTTCTAATATGTTCATTATGGTAAACAAACACTACGAACCCGGAAAATGATTAGACACGAGCAAAAGTCGATATCGCCGGTGGAAAAGTTTCCACTTGATTTTTTCGCAATTTAGGAACATGGAGGCGGGATTTTAGCCGAGGGCAATTGCTTCGAGAGGTGTCTAAACTCACCTTAACGATTCTGCTTGGGAGTTTCGGATAAGAAAGATAAATTCTAGCGATGCGGCGTCATCTTCTTTATTTTCACTCAAAATAGCGAAAATATGAACTTTTCTTTTCGTGCTAGTGCTAGACTTGCTTATTAAACGGTCTTTTAGCCATAAAAGCTCGTTTAAAAGGTATATTTATTATCTCTAAAAACGAAATTGCTCCGCAGTTTTTACTTTTTTTTATCGTATTCTTCCCCATCGACACCGTTTTAATACTTAAAAAAAATATGCGATTTCGAAAAATTAGAGTGAAATATTAAAAAAATAAATAAGAAATATTTCATTAAGACGCTGTATAAAATAAATATTTTCTAGACCTTCGTATGGAATTTCTCAATATCCAGGTTGTCAGTTTCCATGGGTCCGTCAGTCCATTGATCTTATTTTTTTTTATCTTTAAAATATAAGTAAGAATCAATATTAATTCTACGTTTTAAAACACTTTAAAGTGAAAATTAAGCGAGTTAACAAACAAACAAACTCTAAATATGAATACAAGAATTTTTGCAAATGTCACCCTAGAAAGTTATTCCCGTAGGTGTATATTCAACACTGGTATTTTTCTGAATTAATCATAACCACTTTATCCAAGAATTTTTTACATTTTTGACATAACTACTTTATTATTATTATTATCTAATTTCACATTTAATAAGAAACGAAAAGAACTTATTTCTACTAATGAAGTCGTTGTTGAGTTGCATTGTTGTTTTAACTATTGTATTATTTGATTTTAACATACCAAGCTGCCTACCTTTGTATATAACTTACATTATTCCGACAATTTTTAACACATTTGTAACATTTGTTTGTAAAGATGTATTGTGAAGAAATTCTTCGGAAATAACTTTGCTGATTTTTTTATAGAATTACGTGAAATATTCAACAGGTTACATACATTTTATTTAGATTTATGTCAGAAAAAAGGAAAATATAACAAATGTTTTTTATTTCGCATGTCCTGTTTGGGGTGTTGTTTTAAACGAAATGAACTTGGACATTGTTTTCTAGTTGTTTATTTTTATTTTAATTAGTAACTTGAAGCACTAAAGTTTTTCAACATTTCCAACAATTGATCATCCCTCGTTTTAAGAAATTAAGATCACCTAACGAAAAATTTACTGAATGTCGTTCTAAGAAACAAATAGAATGATATCTATTCCAGTGATAAAAATAAATATTAGAACTCCCACCGACCTTGTGATGAAGTTTTATCGACATGTTGATTTCACATTTTCAAAAATTTTGGGGAAAGCCACATGTTCCATTTTAGGCGCAAAAATTTCGTTTCAGTATTCGTAATTTGGACCCTCTTAAATGAAAACGAAACATTCAAGAAATCGCCGTGACCATACTTCCCTTCTCGTCGGATGTCTTTAATATTATGTAAATTAACACAAAAGTAATAAAACATTTCTAAAAGAAAATAAAAATTTTATTGTCTTCTCGTCTGTTTTCAAACATCTACTAACGTGATGCTTAATAATTTTCAAGTTACGCTATTTGAAGCTTTGATGTAACACGTAATATCATCATTCCATTTATATTAAACGCAAGAAGCGAAGCAAAAAACTTCAAACTATTTTTCAGTCTGGAGTTGGCCGGATAGAGGTGTATCTGTGTGACCGTAACACCGACAAAAACGAAGTTGAAAGACTTAAAAACAACTTACAAGCTCTCTTGCGAGCTTTTCTAGGGAACACAATTTGAGTTGGTGAAATTAATCGAACCAGTGGTACTAAATGAATACGTTCAATTAGCACCAATCACACATAGCGTTCGAATTAATCAAACATCGCCAGCGAAGTTCGTGGAGTTGGCGGACGAGGTTATAAATCAAGGCTCAACATAACCAGGCCGAAAAGTCAGCATGGAAACAAAGTGCTGTCTAATGAAAAGTGTGAGACGTCAATTGAAAATAACGACAACTCCGTATCCGTGTATCCGTAAATTTTTGCATGTCTGGGGATGATATAAAGGGAATTTGCGTGAACGAGCAGGGAGATCCAGTTGTTATTGATGGTGTTCAAGTATCTTTATACGTGCTTGCCATATGAGCCCTCTGTCTTTACAAGAATTGACGAATATGTGGGTTGTATCGAGGATCACTCCGACTTTGTGTCATTGTGAGATTTTGTTCGGAAATAAATAAACTGGAGTGATTTATTAGCATTTTCTTTCGGATTATATTATTTGTTTGTAGCTCTTAAATGAGCTAAATAACAGAGATTCGTTTCCGAGGGGCGGTTCAGTAATGTTATTAAAGCGGCTTTTCCAGTAATTGCTTTTCAATAAAACGTCAGAAGCAAACAGCAAATAACAAACACTTTAAGCACGACTGTTTAAACGTTTCGTACTTAAATAAAAAAAGAATTCAACTTGATTCTTTGATGTAGCTCTCGGAACCGGCGGTAATTTAAATTGTTTTTCTCGTTAAGTATTTTCACAATTCAAAAATCTGTATCGGCTTTCTCCGATTATTCAGAAGAAAACTCTCCGCAGGGTTTCGGCAGATTTCAACAGTTCGTACATGAAAGGTCGTCCTAGTTTTTCAGCAACAAATCATCCCCGAACCGTAAACTGTCAGCTCGTGATTTTTGTACCTCGAATACAACTCCTACCAATAGACATATGCTTGTAATAGATTTTATTTGTGTATGTGATAAATTTGTCAACGACGAAAAAGCGTGCTGGCTTGAGATTTCCATCAAGAATAATAGCATTTTTATAACTTAATGTTCGCTTCACCTCAAAAGAGAAGGGAAAGAGGGTAATAGCGGCAGTCATAACGTTCCAGAAAGCTCGGATTTGTCAACTCCGGAGCTTAATTAATCAACGTGGGTGCATATGTTTGCGTCTCGACGCGAAGATTTGTTGGTACGGGACTTCCTAATGACGAAAGTTTTTGGAATTATGGGAAAGGAATGTCGATTTCAACATTTACCTGTTTGGGAGTTTGCACGTCGCATTAGTTCCGGTACAAAGAACGGACTTTAAAAAATTGACAAGAAAAGAACAGCGTGTCAAAGATCAAAAATGTCAAATATATAGTGTAATTTTAGTGCTTCAAGTTTTTATTCTTAAAAAGTTTGAGACTCTGGTGCTATCTACAATACATTCGTTGTGTTATTATCATAATAGATTTTTTTCTCTTGATGAGAATTCTTCAGTTCCCGTTAAATGTTTTAGCAGACAGTACAAATACGAAAAATTATTGACCTGAAAATCACAATTCGAAATAGTTTTTACTCCAAGTGGACATGATTAAATTCAATTTTAAGTTTCTTTTACGATTTTTTACTACTATCCTTGTAGTAGTAAACTTTTGAAGTAGTAAATTGATCTCCACTTTTCACGAGCAACATTATTCATAGACAAAAAACTTACTTACAAAAAAAAATAAAAAACCGAGTTAAAGTTTCTGCTTTAAAGATATTTACTTTGTAGCACAGTCTTCTTATAATGCATAATTTAATGTGACATACTTGGAGCACTTCGTAGCACGCCACTATCAGATTTTATTTCACGAAAATTAACTAACTTAAGGAATAATTTAAATTAACTTTGCAATATAAAATAATTAATTGTAGCAACTGTCTCAATGTTTGTAAAATTAAAACTTCCAACACCAAACTTGCTATTGCATTTATTTCAAGTATTTGTCCCAGAATAGTCTCTGAAGTAGACTTTTAGACACCAAAATTCACCTGAATAAATTTTCACTATTAAAGAAAGGGAACAGTAGATAAACCATAAATTACATAAAGGTTTAAGAAGATGTTTTTAATATAACACAAAAGGCTGAAAATAAATTAATAATACGATGGCAGAAAAATAAACTGAGAAACATCAAACTAATCAAATTTGAACTTGCAACTAAATATAAAGAAAAAGTGTGGAAGTTACTAGTAACAGCCTTTAAAAAGTGTTATTTATGACCAGCAACAGGTTAAACGTAGTGACAACGAATTGGTCATAAAACTTAGTAATTTTATGACTTAAGTGACCGAAAGAAACTCTTTAAGGGAAGATAAATATCAGTTTGAACAAGGAAAGAAACTCATGGACTGTATATTTTTTGTTGCCTCAACTTTGTTTTTTCATTATTTTTCCAGGAGTTGTAGCTGTACAAACGAAGCAATGAAAAGAAGGACATTACAGAAGACAGAAGTAGAACAATCACAAAGTGATAGAAAAATGGTTCAAAACATATATCTAGATGTTGCAAAAGACACCTGTTCGTTTATAGCAGAAAACATATATAGGTAAAAGCAGCCAGCCGTCTATATTCTCTGTAAATAACAACAGTAATTGTTAAATCTCGTAGGTTTAAACCTTTTCTCATCGTTTAGTTAACCATAACATAATCAACTCATAAAGTTGGCAGTAATAATAATCGCACATGTGTTGACTCAAATTGTTAATAATCGTTGACAGTTACATTAATGGTCCGCAATTACTTCGTAGTAAAAGCAATTTCCAATAATTTAGATACTAGATACTAAATACTAGATTTATGGCTGAGCCATTGTTACAATTATTATATATATGGAATTCAAAAAACAAGTCAAATATTTAATGAAAAAGGATTTTTATTCTTGGAATGAAAACTTAAAACATAGTGGTTTTCAGCCATATTATTATGCTTAACAATTGTACGATGTGTATAAAACTTTCTTTCTTATAAACACAAATATTATTACTATTATTATTGTTTAGTCAAGCGCACCAAATACACAGTTTTCAGAATTTTTCATTTCTTCTGTGTAAATAATTTTATTTAGAAGATACAAAGAACGAATGTCGCACATTGTAAATTTCACAGGAGAAAGAGAAAGAACATTTTCAGAAGTTAAAACGTCAGGGTACAAAGAAATTGAAAAATAGTAAATTTTGGATGAACATTTTTAGTAAGTTAAAGACTAAACTTCAAAGTCAGCAAACTCTTACCTTATCGGTAAGACTGAAATGTGTTGTGTTAGTAATTACAAGATTTAAGCTTCCTAACTCGTGAAGAGATCCGATTTCACGATTTTTTTTCCCTTGTTATATATGGCCTTTTATAGATTGTGACTGGTGACACGTGATATTTTAGAGATGAGATAGTGTGCGACAGAGGGTGCTTAGTTTTATCTTAATGTTGACGATGGAAAGTAAACGTCAGGCGGCGATTTTGCCACTTCAAATTTTTCTTTAATAATCGCTCCACGAAAACAAATATTTCTTCTGGGTTTTCTCAGGCGACTTGTTTTAAAAGTATCAAATTCGCAATGGTGCGTTTTTAATCATTACGAATTGCATGTGGGTTTTTCTGTGTAAGTTTTATGTAAATTTATGGCAAATTTATGTCATGTTCAAATTTGTCCATCGGTGGTCGATAAGGGCGGCGAATTTCCATAGATATAGGGGCCGCGGAACAAGATAAACATTTTTGTTGGAAGATAAATGATGCGCCTGAAGAAATGCTTTCATGTTATTATCAAGGTTCCTGCGGAGGGTGTGGGCTGGGCATTAAGCGAATTCATTATTCAACCTGGTAATGAAGCAATGCATTTTAATGAAACATTTTCCGAGGCGACTTAATACTTTTGATCGTGTGTGTATCAAATTTTCAATTAAATCATGTCGAAAATTTGTCCGGAAACGGATCCATAAACACGTCATATTTCAATATAAAACTGTCAGACGCCAAACGGCGCGGTGTATATTGACGCACGTTTTTCAACGGTGACAAGTCATAATGCGTTCCCCAAACTGACAATGAATGGCTGTTTATATACGTTCGTATATTTCAGCGGCAAATTTATTCCAAATTATCAGTTTTACCCGCTGAACAGGTTCCATAACTCGTGATTACGGCCACGAATTAGTTCCAACTAACACGCGGTCCCATCTATTCTAATACGACTTGCCTTTTATTCAGAATAAAAAATTGTACATACTCGGTGAAGATTTATTTTATGTCCGAAGACTTTTAAGGCTTTCACCGGATTATTTCGAAGGGTTCACGAAACCGCAGCAGCCTTTCAGCAAACCGTTTTTCCAACCAGCCCACAAGCAAGCATGAAAAGAATAAAACAATCGATTTTTAAAACGCACAAGTCAACACACTCGTCAAAATTTCCCCTAGGTTTTCACCTCTCACATTTTAATTTCCATTCTACAAAAACTGATTTGGTAATTATGTAGGGGTTGTGAATAAAACATCAATTCCAACAACTGGAAACAGAGTTCTGTATTTTTCACCCTTATAAATATGAATAAGTTTAGTAGTTGGCAATTAACAAAACGGATGTTCCTGCCCCTAACACCTCCTTTCAGCGGGGCGCAATTTTTATTTGTTATGATATGAAAATTTTTCGGAAATTAATCCAGATGTCAGGCGCAGAGACGTCGTGTCGAGAAATGAGACGTGCCATCATTTGGCCGAACACGCGTTCTGTTTTTGCTTTGCGAAAAAACCACACACAAGTAATTTATGGCGAAAATTTCCTTTCGAAGGTTTCAAGGAAAGGGTGTTTCTTAATTGAAAAATGACTTTTGGAAAGGCGACATGTGCTCAAAAACTTGGCCACTTCTTCGCAGTTTTGACAATTTGCATTTGAATTATGTTAGCCGATGTTAACACCGCGTTATTAGTGGTTTTTGTCTGTGGGAAAGTTTTTATTGTGCTTTGAGACAGCGCGGCATTATAACCAAACTTTGCTAATAAATAAGTAACAATGTACAACTCCGTATGGGGTATTGTGTTTTGGATTAATGTTAACATTTATTGCCATTAGTAAGTAGCAAAGGCCCGCAATAAACATCCAATCTAAACTTTACTCTTGTTTAACAATGTTGTGTTTTTACCAGACCCGAAATATTTAATCTTGTTATTACAACTTGGACGCGAACAGGATGACCGCCGGACATCCATTTTCGGGCTCCCACACGCAAGCTTTTTGCATACATAATTTCAAAATTGATGTCTCTTTCCCCTTTTTTTTTGTCATTGCATTATCAAATCCATTAATCCAATTAAAACGATAAACACGCATTCAAAAACAACGAAAATCAAAACGCGAAAATAATCCAGAATGCCTTAATTATCACGAAAAAATTCGCATATCATGAATGAACAATAGCTTCAATCAGATTCAAAGTGTTATCTGTTCCTAATTGAAATAAGAGTCATAAACACGTTTTCAACAAATGCATTAAATTTCAAATATACTGTTAGTATCATCGTGATATCACTCCATTTTTATTCAAATTTTGTAAATACAGTATATAATTTGACGTTTTTAACAATCATTTTAATATAATTTAATTTATTCCAATACCAAATGGCAGATATGTTTCTTCTAAGCTCACCTTACAGATGTGTGAAACCAATTTCGAGACACTGAAACCGATTAGTTAGATTTCGGTGAAATGTTCTCTTGTTATTTAGATAAAATTTCTCAAGGTTCTCACTCCCAGCATATCGATTTAAAGGTCCCACGAGATTAAGAAACTGGAGTGTAGCTCTCCTAACAACATTATTCTCATTTGCATCATGGATCATTATAAGAAATTGTAATCTACTCATTTAATTATTCCAGATGAAACAATCCTGTTAACTCTAATTTTTAATATGTTTACCCTCTTATTAACATTGTTGTTCCTAGTCATTTGTATTTTTGATGTAGGAAGAATGAATACGTAATATTCAAAGTTTTATACAGATTTTGGATCTATAAGGGTGGATGAAACAATAAACTAATTTAATAGATGTCTGGAAATAATTTTAAAATGTTTTTTCAGTACTACTGTTTACTCGAAAAGTAAGTAAATAAAAGCGGTTTAATATTGTACATTGGCTTAAATTTCATTTGCATCCATCATTGGTAGTTGCGATTTTGGTTTGTTCTGAATTTTAACATTATTTCAAGTCGAGTTTGTATTCATTTTAGCAGTAAACCAAACCATGTGGATTTATATCCAACTTGATACTTAATTTTTACTTTCCATTACTTTTTAAAGTTAAATATTAGTTTCAAAAATGTGAATTCACTCCTATGGACCTGCAGGTCCTGCAGACGTTGTTTATTCTTGTAGCCTTTTTAATCAATTTTAGCAATGGCGAAGAACGAAATAGTATAAAAAAAATTACGTTGCCTGTTAATGATACAGAATCAGTGAAAATTTTCCAATTGCTATCATATATTATCTAATGACTCTTCTTATTGAATTAGTAAAGAAAGTGCTAATTTTTATAAAATATTTATCATATACTGATCGCCATAAGTAAATGAACACCCAGTAAACGTCGATCAATTTTAATGAAATTTTCAGGAAAGATGTGTTTTATTCGTATTAAGAAACGATGAAATTTTCAGCAAGA
>QDEB01080092.1:0-12628 GCA_004193795.1 Asbolus verrucosus
GGTTTGTTGCGTTTTTTTAAAAATTTTAATTTTGAAATGTTTGTTTCAGGTTGAAAGGACATGTCGAACGCGGAGGATAATAACTGACATCCGCAGTGCTGGGCGTTCGCACAAAGCCAGGCAAATGTTCATTGATTTAGGGTTGAGTATAGCGACTAATACGGCGATTATGGAAGGCCATTGTGTTAATAATTTCGAGCACAGGTAGCAATAAATCAAAGACTAGAAAGAAGTGCGCAACAGTTTCTCGTGTGATATAACTGTCGAAATGCATCATAAAACCACAATTCTTGTGGCCCCGGCTCTGTACAACAGTAGCTGCACACATCCTCGCTATAGTCACGTAAGCTTCCTGTCAGCGTTGGGCCCCGGGGACGTCTTGCAAGCATTCATCGTCTTACTGCTCACTGTTGGCATCCTCGCCGCCAACGTGCTGCTCATTCTTGTCATCAACAGCAGAAGATATTCCAAGTACATTCACTCTCAGGTATAGTTCGTAACTGATTTAGCCGAGTTTTGGGTTGTACAAAAGCGAAAGTTGCTCCCACGCATGATGATGACGCCACTTGTGGTTCTCCGTTGCTAAAATGTACAACAAGAATCGTCGAATTTTAACAGAAAAAATTGATTGACGAAACGAAAAATGGGCTAGTTTATATAATGCGGCTTGAAGCTTTTTCGGTTGAGCCCACGTAAATGCAAACTTTGGCACGTCGAAAAAGTTGCCATAAATTAGCGAAAACTAGTTTCTCAAGTTGTTGCGAATTTAATTAAAAGAGGAGTAGTGACGATGGTTACTTCTTTAACTAAAATTTACAATTGCAATTAATTTCTTGAGGAAGCAATTAAGCCGGAGAATTTAAGTGGCGCTGTCGTTTTTGTGGAGCAGTGAAAATAGAAAAACCTCTGTCCGCTTATGGATTAAAATAAACATTTTTTTTCAGCCCCGATATCTTCTTACGTCCTTGGCCAGCAATGACTTGGCGATGGGGCTGTTGGTTACTCCATTTGCAATCGTACCATCGCTGCGACATTGTTGGCCTTATGGAGAGCTGGTCTGTCAGATTCAGGTAAAGTGATTACAAAGTTGATTGCTATCGACTTTTAACCATTATGTTTAGTTAATTACTGAACAGTGTCCATTAATTTCACCTGACAACGTTGAATTGACCCCGCAACAGAATTAACACCGATTTAGGGGCAGCGTACACGAAACTCCGTTATTTGCCACATTTGCAGCTTTGTAAATTTATCTATATATGAGTTCTTTAAAGCATGTTCTCATCAATTTTAAAATTTTGCTGTTACGCCATTTCGAACTTTAGAAACCTAGTGCGACAGAATTCAAAAGAAGTGTTTTTTGCGAATATATTTGCATTTTATTGTTTATGCTTGTATATAGCTGAATACTCTTCAGATGAATGTGAAGTAAGTTGAAAAAGACGTGTTTTGCTGAAGGTAGTCAAAGTTCCAAAACGATAAGAAATTCAAAGGAAAATATAATATGCCCTCTGTGCTGTTGACTTAATAAGAGAGGCTAAAAGAACCTGGCTTTGAACCATGCAACAGAGCTAAATCGACGACAACGTTTAGCTCAACTTGATTCATATTTATTTCTTAGACTTTTAATATTTGCAGTCGCATTTTTCAGTCTTTGCCATATCTCACCGGGAACCTTATTATCTCTATTATTTGAAAATTATGCAAGTGACTCGTCGAAATGGTTAATTGGAATTCAATATTTGCTTAATATCGGAAAATTGAATGAACGAATGCTCTCAACATTTTGCAATTTTTCTTCTCGCGTCTACAGCTGCATAAATAAAATGTATCTTATTGAGTAGATTTATAATATTTTAGTGCCGGATTTTGGCATCCAAGTCACGACCCATGTTATTGGAAACCACATCAGTAGGCAAGGAAGAATCAAACTGTGGGATGTCCAGGCAAAAAGTTGCGATATCACACACATCTACTGATTCTATTGCGATTAAGGTTTGAGTCGGGAATACCAAATTAATTCTGTTATAATAATTCAATCCTCCCAATTAATTTTCGAATGTTCCGTATTAAAGGCAGATGCTTTGTGAACAGATTAAATTAGAGGGCCGACTTTTTCGCACAGCTTTGAATGGATTTTGTATTTCATTATCGGACGTCGGTTTTACTCCTTGATAAAATAATGAAAAAGAATAAAGTTGTGTATCCGGGAAAAAATTCTGCTACGGCGGAGTTAGACGAAGGAAACATAATCCAAAATTAACAAATCTAATTTAAAAATGCGCCAGTTATAAGTTTATGGAAATTCAATATTACTTTAATGTCAACATCGCCGTGTAATTGGATATCGGCAGAAAAATATTTGCTCTGTTTATTGTAGCTCCAACATAAACATGCAAGATCGTATTGGGCCCCTTCTAACTTGCGAATTTCGAATTTCTCATTTCGACCGAAAAATTTGTCCACAAGAAACTTCCGTTATTAAGTCGAGCCCCGGTGACATCTGCATTCAGAAGACAGCCTAATTATATGTCGCGTTAACGAGCACCTCAGATCAGCAGTGGTGCAACAGCATTCCTGCATCAGCATGGCCGCACAATGCAGACGTAATCATGTCTGCATTAATCTCGTGTAAGAGTCGTAACAGTTATCGCAACAGGACTAGATTGTCCGTTCAGTATGTGCTCTATTCCTCAATCAATTCGCTATCACACACCATTAACCCCGCCAAATGGAACAAAATGCATACGGATTCCGCTTACAGGACCGCCAGCTTGACACTGATGTATTTCTACAGAGCACTTAACCAGGATTTCGGCCAACACGAACGTGGATAACTTTGTTCAATTTGCGACGGTTCTTGGAGTCTTCAGACACGCGACATAATAACCCAACCCGCGTAATTATTTACCGCGACCCTCTCGCTCCTGTTCTAAATTCCGGCGGCGCGAGCAGCCGAAGGAAAGAAGTTATGTAATAACGCCGGCGATGCTTATTTACGCCGAATTTGCAGCTCTGATTGCGTAATTTGAATAATGGCAACAATTCGGGGAATCACGAGAGTGAATCCTTCTGTCCGACGGAATCCGTCAGCGCTGGAACTCCAAATCTGGAACGATAAATCGAATTAGCTCAGTCGAGTCACGGAGTTCCATAAATCTGTTATAGTTCCTCCGATTGACCAGAAGATAAGCTGGCAGCGGCAAAAAGAGAAATGCATTCGTTCACTGCCGCTGTTTATTGTTAAACCCTGAACATGTGCTAGCTCCAGATAAAACTCGCTTTAAACCGCCATCTTCGATTAGACGAGTCAGCTGCGATGCTGATGTGAGACGAGAAAAACAAATTTTGACCAAATGGCTCCCAGATATGAAGACTTCGCACCGGTCGCGAGAGGGTTAAAGAAGCAGATGTGGGATGGAAGAGCTTTTCTGCGGTTTAAAACGCTAACACGGTTCCTCTTTGAGCAAATTTACGCGAACCGGAATCTGAACCACCAGCGAAGGAATGCGCTTTTAGTGCTGCCTCCAAATTTAATCTGCAGACGTTAATGATCTCAGCTGACTTTAAACTCGGCTCTAATAAGCAAATTCCTTCCGTGATTAGATATGAAGAAGCATATTTTGATTCACGAGTATGATTTTAGGTGACATCTGCATACCCAAGAAAGAAAATGTCATAATAGGGTAATTCCCCTGCTCTTTTTGATACCACTACCAACCCTGGGCAAGCGATAAGAAAAACATCTTTCGGCCCATCAACGAAACTTCGTCTTTATGACTTGCTTTCGAAACAAAATTCAAAATTTTCAATTTCTTTGAAACGAACGAGACCAAGAATTTATTTTGATGTAGGTATTTTCAAAGCTCAGGCTGAAATCAAGGGGTGGAAAGAACTGAAGGTTCGAAGCCCTAATTATCAGCCGTCCGATAAACAAAACAAATTGTTGATAAAAGCATCTGGGTGGCAGATAAGGCTCTAAATAATTGAGCGGAATAAAACCTTCCCTGCCTTGTTGGGGTCGCTTCTGAAATTTTTAAAGCAGAGGTTACGAATGTCTCAAGCAGAATTCTGCAAACTGCATTCTAATTTTGATTTCCTCAGCCATTCGCGAAGAAAGAATTAATCTCGACTCCTCATCAATGAAAGTACAAAACGATGTATTTTCCAACTCCAGATAATAATTTCCGAAAGGTAATCTATCTTCCCTTCTTCATGTAGATTAATGAAAGCACACTTGTTTGCTTTTTAATTATTATTTTTTCCAGTTTACCTAACTGAAACTGATATTAATGGCACGTATTTTGTTATAAATCCCTGCGAAATATTCGCTGAAAAGATAATTCATCAGCCGCCCTATTAAGGTCGCGGAGAGCCCTTTCCGAATATGGCAACGATCTTAAATGCATTTTTTATTCGGAGAGATTAAACAGGTTTCATTAAAACGTTATTTATCATACTAAAACTGTTTTATCTTCATGTGTGGCCTTTGTGCGGTGGAAGATTAATTCATTTAAACAGCAACTAAGGGACTATAGTGTTACATTGTCATTATGCAAATTAGAACATTTTATATCATTTTTATCCTAATTGTGCGCGCTTTATATTCTAACACTCGCTCTTATTTGATTCCAGGCTTTGCTCAGAGGTGCTATAAGTCAGCAGTCTGCCGTAATCTTGATATGCATGGCCATGGATAGGTACCTTTGTATGTTACATCCTGCCAGATATCACAAACACTCCAGCAAAAAGGTAAAGGGTTAGGAAATTCTTAACTGAATTGATGCTAATCTTCTGATTTATAACGGGCGTACCGCTTTATCGATGTATACATTTTTGTTTTCTTGGCGATGCTTTGATACGAGATTGAATTCTTTCGGCTCGTGATCAATATAAAACCGCTGGCACGCTTTTCGCAGATAAACCTTGCCCTCATGGCCGGGCTTCCGGGGTGAAATCAGATATTCATTAAAGGCTCCACCTCTCTTTAGATAATAACGCACCTTTTCAGGGAAAAACTTCAATGGAATGAGCTTATCTGGAGGATTCCTTCGAAATAAAATCAGAGCGTGTTGACTTCGAAGTTAAGTCGCTTCGCGATTCAATTACCAGTAACAAATGTAACTATGGCCGAAATTACCAACATATTGATTTTCTTAATTAATGTCTTGAGAGAGCCGCGGCCATTGGATTTTGCGGTTTGCACCCTCTTCTTATCTGCCGATTCTCTAGAAGTAATTTCACACACTTGTAATTAGAACCGAGATGGTGTGCTACTGCTCAATTTTCTTCGAGGAAGTTAAAGCTGTCATAAATTCGCGAAGCCAGCAGGGTTGATAGGGTAACCGCAACCATATTGATAAAACTAATAGGCCATTAATTTGGAGATAATTTCGGATTACGGCCGTTTTTACATTAACACGTAATTGTGGATTTAAATTCAGGTTGGCATCGGATGCGCATGCTTTATGACTAAATTCTGCTGCGCCAAAGGAATACTAATTCGTCTAATTATCCTCCCATTATAATATCCTGTATACAAAAAAGGTATAGCAAGGGATGTTGCTTTTGCCCGATTTTTGTCGTCATAATAACAGCAGCTATTGCACCGTGTAATTTATTAAACTATTTGGCGAACAAAAAAGGGATAAAGGTCGGTCATAATTAATATTAAATACAGCAATAATTGCAAAAAACAGGTCAAGCTGCTGTTTTATTTTCCACAGCTAACCCTAATCTCCTTTTTTATTGATCAGGATGCAGAACACGTGACATTAATCAAAATTTTGAATCGATAATTTAAAAGCGGACAGCTTCCATTTGAGTTTGATGAAAATAATCGATAAAGTTAAATTTATGTAAGTTGGTGATGAAGAAAGTTCAGCCATCATTCATTCTGAGAAAATTAAAGCAAACTCGATCATTTGCCACGGAATTCTGCTTTTAGTTATTGTAACGTAGTACGTTTACATGTGTCATGATTAGATTACCTAAATCCGTATTAAAACATATTATTTTGACTCTTTTTATGACTGAACAATTAATCCGAAATGGCAACGAATTTTTGCTGATTCCATAATTTATTGAATCAACATGTATAACACAGAACAAAGCTGTAACGTTTCCAAAAAATGTTTTTAAAACTATTTCATTTGGTGTAATGCTACAGATTTCGCATTTCGTCCTGTTATACAAAAACAGAAACAAACAACAAAGAGTAATCAAATCGATGTGAAAAAATATTATTGCAGCAGAATTTATAAAGCAATTTCGACTATTTTAGAGCATTTTGCATTTGTGTGCTTACGAAACTAGGAATATTTATTGTTAAAATATGTAATAGTATTTAATCATTCATGCATGCGAAATCGGATTGAGCTTTCTGTGAATTACTCTGAATGCTGGATAATGCTTTTACACCTTTTACACTGCACAAAATATTTATCGGAACACTATTAATATAAACATGGTATTCATTACTTGAGAAGGAGTTTTGGTCGAAGTTCTTCACGATATTTCTTATTTTGTAAGTAAATCCATGGTGTGGCCTTAAATTGAATTTCATCTTTCTTAGCAAACAGAACAAACATTTCCTGAAAGCACTCACACCCTAAGAATGGTCTGATTAATATAAATTCTGAGTGAATTTGAATTATTCAATTTTCTTTCAAATGAAAAATTTTGCAGTTATTGATCCGAGACTTACTTAAGTACTAAAACCGCGCCTGACACAACTAGCGAAATAAATTATTTCGAGATTTCATAAATTTTTAATTGCAACAGACATTTGATTTAATTATGTGTTTAAACTGTGGGCCTCTATCTACATTAGATCCACAAGTGGTTCGAAACAAAAAATTCGAAAAAACTGAAATGTTTCCGCCAATTTTTCGTCATAGAAAACGCCAAACCCATCGCTTTATCTCCTCTAGTTTGTGCAATCGGGCAAAAATATGCGAAAATAAGGATTTTTAGAAATTCTGAAAACGTCATGTCTCTGGCATGGTTGACTTTATTTCAAAAATAGCTACAAATACTAAGAGCCCGGTAACGAACATGATGAACTGAACATTGTCCGAAACATGGCAATAAAAACTTTCAGCTTAACTCGATAATTTTGATTTTGATTAAAATCGAATTTTTGGCAGAAATACGTCGAGAGAATCAGGACTGACTTTATATATTGGGAGTCATCGCATTCGTCTCGAAATTTTCTATAAATTAATGTATTTGACGTGTGAACCCACACCCAAATTAAAGAATCAAAGGTACTTCAAAACTAAAAATTCGAAATGTCGTTTTTCACCGAATTTTTGGCTGTTTGTTATACAGTCTTGTAGCAAATTTCACTTTAAAACATTTTCGGTTTAGATTCGGTAAATTTCTGTAAAAAATCATTTAATTTCAATTTCTTAAGTAATCTTTGGGTTAGCTTGCTTGCATGAGGGTAACACATTACCTTTCTGTCCCGCATTGGTTTGGCTGTAATTTAATCCATAAAAAATGGGATCTTTCCGAGCGCGTCTTTAGTCAACAATCAACGAATGGGGGCTGCGTAGTGTTCTGAGCAGTCGAATCGAGCCTCAATGAAAAAGGGTGGAATTGGAAATGCGGTCGGCGCTGAATTAAGGACACATTTTCTGCGGTCCTTACTGCCTGCCGACCTATCGATGGGAAATTGCGCATCAATCATACAGGGCGACATCTCGAGAAGTCCAGGGACCAGTACAAAAGCTGCCGCTGTTTTTTAGGTACACTCGGGCGCCTTCGGACCGAAGAACTTTGTAACCTAGATTTTAGAATAAATCACCGCAACGAACAAAGAATGTTCCCCGAGTGTTATTGTGTTTACACAACATTACTTGATTTGTTTTCAGTCAAGATCTTATCGACTCTGAGGCACTTTGGCGGACGATCCTCTGTAATAATTACTATTGCTGTTGTCACCGCAGCAAACAAAAGCGCTTCTGAAGGAAACGGTGGAGGAAAGAAGCGCCCTTTATTTACTATTTATCGTTTTATTCATCCAAGGATTTTATGGATCTAATTGGCTTTTACAATCGTTGAAACGTTCGAAAATATTCTTCGTGGAGACTGCAAAAATAAGTTTACAGTCAGAGTTTCAGCTCTTGGCAACAGTTCCGATGAAAACCACCATCTTTCCTTTTCAGCAACCTTCTAAACGCGAGACAGAAGCACTTAGGTAGGGGTTCCTTTATGTGGGGAAAGTTTGCACACGCCAACTACATGTATGTGAATGCGAACCTGTCTGTCTGGTTAATTTTCTTCTTTCAACTTTAACTCGTTCAACAAGAGCTATATTTATCACCCACTTTGTTGTACGTACGGCAGCAATGCGTTCGCATTTATCTAAATTGTGACCTTTTCAAATATTATGACGATGCAAAGTTGAAACGAACTGTTCATTTGGACAAGTTCGTATCTCTTTGTAGTTACAGTCGCAAGATATCGCTACATGACCTTTTCCTCAATAAACTGAAACTTGAAAGTTTTTATCACATTACGAACCATTCAGCGAAACGAAAATTATTGTATTCATATCAGCAACGGTGGAAAAACAATGTCTGAACTAGACAGTTGAGTATGTTTAACGATTTCAAGTTTGGATATTATTCGCTACTACATCTCAATCTCAATCTCAAATTCAATAACGTCTTATTTCAAAACATGCCCTTATAGGTAACTTTTCAAAGCAGATCTCTCTTTTGACAATGATTTTATTAATGGAGAAAATTAGTGGCAAAGAAGAAAATGCTTGGTTAGAGAGGAAGGCGTAATTGCATCAGGGGGATTGCTCGTGAAAATCGATCAAACAAATCCGGAAAATTAACGCACTCTAGCGCTATAATAATAAATTATAACCAACTGAATAGTGGAACTTTCAGCGTGGCAAAAAATTAAAACAGTTTTAGTTGGTAAGGTTTTCCTTTCATATCAAAGTAGCTGGAAGAAATATGGCAAGCGAGAACGGACTAACAAGAAGAAGTTTAAAGTGAGAACATATCCGGAATTTACTCGTTATTTTCGCCACACGTAGCCCTTTTGCTAGTCCGAATTTCGGAAATAAACATTTCGCACATTCACAAATTTTTACAATTTTTTAAATAATGATTCACGTTTACCGAAACAAATCGATTAAAAAAGAATATGACATCAGTCGAATACAGTCAATTGTTGAATATGAAATGAGCCATAAAATCCCTTTTCATTGAAACGTGTGATGCGAGCTGTTTGAGGTCGGGATAGGCTTATGAATTTTTCATTTTTGCTATATGCGTTTTTAATAATTTGGGGATGTATCGCGAATCTCGCCAAATTGTTTATTGTTATGTTCTGCATTGGAATTTTGCAGATACAATCTCGAAAATTAGTGTATAGTTCGCGTGAGTGATTTTGACGCCATCAGTTCGAAAACGAGATTCAGCATTAGTTACAAACAATGGTTTAAGTCTAGACTTTTGTACCGCACTACTAATAACGAACTCTAGACGGCTCTAATTTGCGAGCGGATCCGCCAGAGTCGCCCACGCTGAGTTTACACATTAACTTCATTTCTAAACATCGCTAGCTATGTATCTACATTAGAAAGGTAAACCTGTTTGTAATTTGTAATTAGCTAATTGACTGACAATTTCTGTATATGCATAGTCACTTCTGTGAATTAATGCCATGTCTTTAAGCTCACAATGTTGAAATTCGTGTCAGCTGGACCGTTTCATGAAATTAAGTTTTCGGAACAAAAAGGGAAAAATTACCTTTTACTTCCACATTAAAATATTCGCAGTAACACCGAAAGAAATTGCCAAAGTTGGCCGAGATAACTCTTAAGTCAAGGAGAAAAATATTGAATTATCTAGATCTGTTTCATTAGGATAAAATAAATAGATCGTCAACAAAAAGCGAACGAGAGAGAAAATCGCTAAAAACGATAAAACCGTAAGGCTGTAGCTCAGGTGGAATAACGTGAGTGTAAACATAGAAAACATTTTTTCTACAATTCCTCTTATTTTTCCGTAATGATGGGAGCAAATGCGCAGCTTGGACGCAGAAAGCCATTTCTTGAGGATCGAGTGCATTTGCTAACACAACCCGAAGTTAATCCAAATTTATGTAATTTCAAGCCATATACAGCGGTATCCGTTTCGCCTTATACAGAGGATGTGAGGACTGTACAGTAATTATTTCATCTCTGTGTTCGGTATAATCTTGCTCTATAAAGGAAATTTATTTGAACTTTGCGAATGTGTTGCATGCACCAGATCGCACAGCCATACCTTTACCTAGCACTGAAGCTATGTAAATCGTGTTTCCGTGTCGAGTATGACTACAAAGGAATTTCAGATCTCGCAATTGAAAATGAATTGTTTGATCCACACCGAAACAAACCAATTGCTACCGCTAATAAAACAAACGACTTTAATTGTTCTTAGGAAGTCGAGGATTCAGCAGTTCGTTTCCTCGGAACAATATTTCGAAACAGATTTCTAAATTAGAAGTCAACATTTTGACTTAGCGTTTTGTGAGGGAAAATTTCGTTTTGGTTCATACCTGACGTCACGTAAAGGCGGTAAATCACTATAGGTATTCTGTTCGGGATGGTCCCTCGGATCGTAAAAATTCCTCCGCTCGGACTGAGCATGGAAATGGCCTACGTCTGTTAATGAAATCGGAGATTGTGCCTCCTTTGAACCAACATTTATTCTTCGGTTCATAAGTGATGCGGGCTGGTTGTCCATAAAATGGAAACAACGATGTCCGCGGAGCGATAAAAATGATAACTTGGAAGCATTCCTGATACCAAAATCTGTTTATGTAGCGATATTTTTTATTGCCATTCCATAAATTTTATGTTCTTAATTGCTTAATTAATTTGATAATTTTTCAAACATGCGATAGACGGATTCAGAGCAAAAAAAATATTTTCATTTCATACACTTTCAAAGAGCAGCCCCACTTCCATTTTTATTATTCCATTATTCTTCAGAGTCCAAACATTTTATTTTTGTATATTTTAAAGTTAAATGGTTTGTTACGTTCCCAGCTAAAACACTTTCAAAATAAGTGATTTCCTCTTTTATATAAGACATTTTATTCTACTTTCCCTTGTTTCTCCAACCAGTATAAAGAAAATAAAATAAAATATATTATTACCAAACATTTCACAAAATGTATGTACCTATAATACACAAAAACATAAAATGTAGAGGTGAAAAATACCCATTTTTTCGGAATTTTAAAGGTCGAACTAATAACAAGTGGAAATATATGTCAGAAAAAAACGAGTAACACGAGCAAGAATTAAAAATTCATAAAAGGTCAAAATGCAAAGGTATATGAATAAAATCCTGTCTCGTTGAGTTTTTGACAAGGAGAGAAAATAGAACAGAACCTCATTAAAGCGAATACATGTAGAGAGATCTCAAACATTTTCAAAAATATTTCATTAAAAGTAAAGTAAAAAGTGTCATAGTTGCCAATGCTAAATCTAAAAGAACTAAAAACAAAACAACAAAAAGTGGAAAAGAGTAAAATTGAAACAATAAAGCGGATGAAGCAGAAGTGCAGCAGTGAATGTTATTGCTGACCCAAGAAATGGAAAATCACCGAGTACGTCGAAACTATAATATTTATTTCAATTAACTTTAATTCCAGAACGTCTTATCTTACGATAACATCAGAGATGAAACACACTACGGCGGTTAAACCGAACTAAATATAATTTGCTTTAGCACGTGATGATCCCCAATTAAAGTTGTAATTTCAACAGTAACATAAACATAATGAAATACGGTTTCGAAAGAGCAAGTGTAAAATTAAATTTGCATACTTGTTTCAGAGAAGATAGTGTTCCCGGACAAGTTAAAAATGTATGAAGACGCTTAAGCTCCCTTTCGCTTCTCTCGATTTGTTCCCTAATCGAAAAAAAACCCTGAAATCAACCAGTCTACTGGGAATCCAAGTGTCGTTTCGCTAGTCATTTTTCTCCGGAATTTTTTTTGCATTTCGAGCACTATCTGCGGGTAATGTTCTAATTTAGACTTCAAACGGCTTAAATGATCTCAAATGGTTCGGATAAGCGTCCCCTAATTACGAATCGAGTGTCTGTAGCCAGTTGTTTCAGATTTATATGAATTTTTAAAGCTCGCGTGTAAAGCGACGAAAACGGCACGCTTGTTTAATCCTTAATGAATTTCGGAGACTATAATGCGAGTGCCAGCTATGCAAATTTCGTCTCATCCTGAAAAGAGCGAACAGCAGGATCAATGACTCGAATACGTGCCAACCTCGACAACTTTAAATTATTAAGGTTTACCTTATTTACATACTTACATTAATTAAAGGGGACTTTGCCGCGTCTTTACCGCCACCATGGCAAAAAATTTACTCTTACATTACAGTTTCGGGGCATTTTATTGCAAATATCAACCCTCATCGTGCGATGGCAGAATTCAGCATCTGGTTGCAATTTGAACAGTCGAGGTATTTGCGGTGTATTTGGCAAGCAATTAATTGAATTCGGGTTGCAAACGGTCTTTATCGCGCGATTTTCACAACGCAACAACCAACAAGACAATTTCGAATGGTCTTGAATAATGATTGAGGAAGC
>QDEB01080144.1:0-10069 GCA_004193795.1 Asbolus verrucosus
TTACAAACTGGAACAGTTCTCTGGCAATGTTTCCACATTCGCTGCAAATTTCCATTTTTATAAGTGATAACCGTTATTTATTACTGTAAGCAATAAAAGTGTATTACAAATTTTATGTTGTATATTAATGACGGAAAGCTGGTTTCCGTTCGAGCGTTTTCATTGAGCGAATTGCGCCCATCCTGACCCATTTATTTACCAAAAAGAATTGAATGAATCGATTCATTCGACTTTATCGTCGATTTAAGGGACCAACGTAAGATTCGTGGTCGCGCGATCTCCGGCCATGTGTGCCCCCAAACCTGACTTTAACGGTGTATTTATGATTTTCTAAATAACGGTGTTTATTTTTCAGGAACAGGCCTTAAGCTTAGTGACAAGGACATCAGATGTGCCGTCATCGCAAGACGAAGGACAGACGGCTGAATCATCGAGGAAAAACAAGAATTCCAGTCTATTTACCATAGAAAATTTAATTAAAAGTAACGACTCTAGTAATAAAATTGGTTAAATAAATACGAGGTTTCGACTTTTCTTTGATGTTACCATGTTGTTTTGTGATTTAAATTATTTGTATTAGTTTTTGAGGATTTCTCAACAAATAAAGATGTTTATATAAATGCTGGCTTATAAGCGATACATATTTTCATATCAACGCCATCTTGGTGGCGGCGGATAAATAATATTCGGGAATTCGAACACGCACAATTTCAATAAACATTTCGCCTTTCAGTTTAGAAATCGAGAGCGAGTCGGGTTTTATTGCCACGAGGATTTGTTTAAACTCCCACAAAAAGTGTTAGTACTTCACCTCCTCCTTCCGAACAGCTGAATATAAAAAAACAACAAACAGACTTCCATCAAACGGCTTATTATTTAGGAAGCTTAGCGCACACAAATAACATAATTAAAACGGAATGTAAAAAATATCACGCCAAAGGATTCTTCTTCATCAGGGCGATATCGGCGTCCATCATGTCCTGCACCAGCTCCTTGAAGGACACTTTCGGCGCCCAGTTGAACTTGCTCTTGGCCTTGGAGGCGTCCCCTAGCAGAAGTTCCTGGAAGCATTCGCGTCTTGGTCCGTCTAACCGCGCTTTCTCCGACTTACCACTTCCGTAGGCCGGAAATACCGGGGGTTGACTTTAACCCGGACGATTCCGGTGTCCTTCTCCTTTCCGACCTCGTCAGGGCCGGCTCCTTCCCAAATTATTTCTTTGCCGACGTGCCGGAAGGCCGCCTCGACGAATTCCCTCACGCTGTGCATCTCGCCCGAGGCGATCACGTAGTCTTCGGGTTGCTCCTGCTGCAGCATCATCCACATCGCCTCGACGTAATCTTTGGCGTGTCCCCAGTCCCTCTTCGAGTCCAAATTGCCCAATTCGACGAATTGCGACAGCCCTAAATGGATTTTCGCCACTTCTCTCGTTATTTTTCTGGTGACGAAAGTCTCGCCTCGGCGAGGGCTTTCGTGATTGAATAGAATGCCGTTGCAGGCGAACATGCCGTAGGCTTCGCGGTAGTTCACCACGATCCAATAAGCGTACAGTTTCGCACACGCTACAACAATTTTTACAGTAAAAAAATTAAAACAAACACAAACAATACCATAGGGCGATCTTGGATAAAAAGGCGTTTTTTCGGTCTGGGGAATCTCTCGAACTTTCCCATAAAGCTCTGAAGTCGACGCTTGATAAAACTTCACCTTCTTCTCCAACCCGCAAGTTCTTATAGCATCCAATAATCTTAAAGTACCTACAGCATCCACCTCCGCCGTGTACTCGCTTAGATCAAAAGACACTTTCACGTGACTCTGAGCTGCCAAATTATAAATTTCCATCGGTCTGATCTTATTGATGAGCTTCACAAGGGAGCTAGAGTCGGTCATATCTCCATAATGCAAATGCATTTTCCCGCCTTTATGTGCGTATAAATCCGTATGCAAGTGATCTATTCTAAAAGTGTTGAAGCTGCTCGACCTTCTGATGATGCCATGAACTTCGTAACCTTTCCCCAAAAGCAGCTCTGCCAAGTAAGATCCATCCTGAGAATTTAAATTTAAACTACTTAGCGCGCTTGAGTCGGTAATGCAGGTGGCGAATTTAACCACATTGTACATAAACAATAATTGAAAAATCACTATTAGTAGGAATTTTGTGCGGTTAAAAACCTCACAGAAACAATGTAATAAGCAACGGAAGTAATTCAGTAATATTATTGCGAACCTGTCCAGTAATCCCTGTTAGCAGAGCCACTTTTCTGTCATCCCCACTTGCCATCACAACACACCTCCAAGTTTTTTTGTGGAAAAACTGATAACACCAACCCGATTGTTCCTTTTTAAATGCAACTAAGTCATTTATCTAAATCTAATGCCAAGTATACAAACACTCGAGTTAACTTTAAATATGAATTATAGGTTTCTACTATTATCACCATAATAGATGGCGCCACGACTTTGACAATTATGACATGTTGACAGTTGGAGCGGAGTGAAATATTTATTAATCAAAAAAACTTTCTAAACTGCATGTGAAGCTTTTACTTGAAAAAATGAAGCAGATTTTAGTGCTACTGTGCGCTTTTTTTTGGCTCGCATATTCAGCAGAGGTTAGCGCATGGTAATGTGAAACCTCTTTATTAATAACATTTTTCAGGGACAATCATACGAAGATAAGAGATGTAAATGCATCTGCCCCAGCATCTCCTCGGTTACCAACAGCACAGAAACCTCCCACACAGCTCGCATCATGTACATAACTAACGTCCCCCCAAAAAAATGCAACTGTGACGGAGTAATCCTCCCAAGAATCGGCAAAGATCTCCAAGGGAAAGAGCAGGAGTTTTGCCCCCGCTGCGAGTGTAAATACGAAAACAGAAACACGACAATCATCAAAGTCGTTGTGATCATTGTGATTTGGGTGATTTCCATTTTGGTCATCTATATGGCATTTTTGATCATTTTGGACCCACTTCTGAACAAAAGAATCAAAGGGAGCTATCAAGAGCACACTAATGAAGATGTCGGTATTTTGATCGGGTGGTGAATTGAGTTACGAGAGTTATTTGTAGGACGAAGCCAGCACTGCGGGTCCAATGTATCACAACATGAGTCTGAGAGGGAATGTGTTGAATAGAGTGGGGCATCAGCAGGATAAGTGGAAGAGGCAGGTGAAGGAGCAGAGGAGAAACATTTATGATAGGCACACCATGCTGAATTAAAACTTAAATCCAAATTGAGATACAACATTATCAGCATCAGGTTTTTTAAGCCACTTGAGAGCTCTACAGGGTCTTTAAATGATTTATGGTTAGATGGTGACGTGTGTAAACTAAGTAAGCGGCAATTATTCAAAATTGTAGATTAATTGATAAGTAATTGACTGCATCTTGTAGAATAACTTGGCTTAAAGAGTCTCAGCAGTACCTTGTTTTATTTAATATATTATGGATATTGTGATATAATTTAAGGTCCCACTCAATTAATTTGTTATCTTATTTCAGTTTAATAAAACATTTTTTAGTAAAAAAATTGTTATCATGTTCGCTCTATCTTTCATGATGTACTCATGCATTGGCTGTAGTCATGTGACGACAAACGCCTATTCGTGTTAAAATCAGAAGATGCAACGTAATAACTGCTGATAAATTGAAGAAAAAAATGTGATAGATAATGAAGGTCGTCGAGTTACGATGAAATGTCCAAAACTCGCTAGAGATAGTTATAGACTTATTCTGTTTATGTCAATTTTCTATACAATAAAGATATAGCTGTCGCAATTAGCGTATGTTTGTTTGTTCTCGGAATAATTACCATTTTTACGCGATATTTATTTAAATAGTTTGCACGTGTTACGTAACTGTCATTGAGAGTTCGAATTCTCCCGCGCGCCGTCACGTGCAACTCGTGCCAGGTGGCGCTGCGGTCGGCGAAGTGGCCGCACGCGATTGGCCGAGCGTGACTGCGACGTCACGGTTTCACTGTCCACCGGATATCAGAAACCGTTCTGTCAAAACTGCCTCTTTCGCTCGCGAGGAATCATTCCGAGTTAACGTGTACGAGTGTAAAACCATCAAGATGCCTACCGACCCCATGAGCTTCGCCAAGGACTTCCTCGCCGGTGGCATTTCAGCGGCCGTGTCCAAGACGGCCGTGGCCCCCATCGAGCGAGTGAAGCTCCTCCTGCAGGTCCAAGCGTCCAGCACGCAGATCGCGGCCGACAAGCAGTATAAAGGTGAGTGCGGCGACCATTTTTTATTGGCGAGGGCCCTTCGACGTCTGATCGTGGCGTCACGCGCCGATCGATAGGGCGCGGGTGCCCCAATTTCCGATTCACCTTGAACTCTCGCCCAGTGCGACTCGTGGAAATCGCGTTATGTAACCGACGGGTGGAAGCTCCAGTGGCGCAGGAAAATCGATGGGGCCGGGGACGCCATTTGCACGATTCGTGATTTAGGGCCGAAATGGTCGCGATTTCATTCAGCAACTTGGGGATTTACCACGTGGTAATGACAGTGACGTCATTGCATGGCCTCTTTGGTGGAAGACGGCGAAATGGCGGACTGCCTACGTCAAAGCCAGTGAAAGTGTCATAAAAGGCGGCTTTGACGTCATTTTGTTCACGATTGTTTAAAAAATAACAAGCGTAGACGTAGTTCAAGGGGCCAGTAAATTATATTTTTCGACAAACAGAAAAGTCGTTAAAAGTTCAGAGGTGGTAATATAGAAACCTGTAAGAAATTGATTGATTTCATTTTTGTTTTTGACAGTTGCCTTTGGACATCTTTGGTTGTCATGGTTTCGTGTGTTAGGTCTATTCAATCTTTCCGACACGAAGCACATGTTTCTATGGAAACATACAATAATCCATAGAGTTGAGCAAAAAATTTTACCATAGGAACGCCATCTTTGATACATCCAATTTTAAATAATTAATTTTCAGTATTTTCAAATTGGTAGTGACCAACAATATTTTCGTTCCTTCCATCCAGAACTCGAAACCGAAACAGTTAATGTAATTCTCTGAAAGAGCGATACTTCCTGTCGAATCTTCTAATAAAAACATGAATATACCCTGCATAATACATGAATACATAAGAAAAAATTCCTTTGAAATAAACTGATGTCCAAAAGAGCTGTGTTATCGTCGAAAAATGTAATGTGGGTTATTCCATATCAAAAAAGCCATCAAAAAAAATCTCAATTATGAAGTAAATTTAATAAATTGAATTTACCGCGTAAAACTGGCTGCAGGTTCTTATGATTCGTGCAGACTGTACAGCTTGATTCACATCGTTAAAATCAGTTACAGAGTTGAAATGTTTTTACGGTTGTTTGGTATTTTCTGGGGAATTTTTTTGGAAAATTAAACCATTTGTGATTCAACGCATCAAGTGACTAAAATACATCACAATGATTGCACACAACTTCAAAAATCAATTTATAAACAACATTTCCTTATAAAATGATAATTACAATGTGAAATTTGTATCAGCCATAATTCGAGAACCAGTCTACGAATTCTTGAGTCGATAAGGGCAAGATAAATCTGAGAAATCAAAAGGAGCTGTTTGAAATGGACAGATACAATATTTATTGAGTATTTTGATAACAATTAATTGTTACTACTTCAATAAAAACGAAATTCTTGGTACTAACGCATCAAGTTATACACGAAAGTGGGACATAAATTATGTGATATTTATTTTTAAAAAAAATCTTACAATTTGGAATTAGTAACTGAAAAAGTCGCGAAATTTTGATTCATATTTTTTGTTCCATTTTAAAATTATGAAAAAAAATCAAAAATAATGTTGAAGTTAGACAGTGATAATAATAAATATTAATAAGTAAAATAGCGATTTAATGTGTAGTGACGTAATATATGGTTTTCACTGATCTTATCGTTGAAATTTTCAAGAAAATGACTCGGATCGATACAAATCCAAAATTCGTGTTTCGGTAACTTTTTTCTGGCATTCTGAAAGGATTCGCTTTTGCCGTGCAGGTATCATCGACTGTCTGATCCGCATCCCCAAAGAGCAAGGCTTCCTGAGCTTCTGGCGCGGCAACCTCGCCAACGTCATCCGTTATTTCCCCACTCAGGCGTTAAACTTCGCCTTCAAGGATGTGTACAAACAGATGTTCCTCGGCGGCGTCGACAAAAACACCCAATTCTGGAGGTATTTCGCCGGTAATTTGGCATCAGGCGGAGCTGCAGGAGCTACGTCTCTCTGCTTCGTGTATCCCCTGGATTACGCTCGTACTCGGTAAGCGACGTGAACGTTGCATCCGTCACTTATTGACCCGTCATTTCTGAGACAGTTTGGGCGCTGACGTAGGAAAAGGCAAGGGAGAAAGGCAGTATTCAGGTCTTCTGGATTGCATCAAGAAAACTGTCAAATCCGACGGACCGGTCGGTCTGTACAGAGGTTTCTTCGTTTCGGTACAAGGTATTATCATCTACCGTGCGTCGTACTTCGGGTTCTTCGACACTGCCAAGGGAATGCTTCCCGATCCCAAGAACACACCGTTCATCATCTCCTTTGCCATCGCACAGGTAAAGTATCGAGTTTGCCCAACCTTAAGAACGTCCTCAAAGCGATTTTGTAGCCGGAATTGGTGCACTCGTGAAAGCTCCCGTTTTTACCCATCCTGATCCCAGAAACGGACCCGTCCAAGAGGTAAAGAATGACCTTCGGTCTTAACGAATGCACCCGCTCGGTTGAGTCAGTCAACTTTGATCTTTATTCTTGACCTGAGTTAAACGGAAAATGACTAATATTGAACTTTAATATCACCAAAATTGAATTGCAACGGAATGAAGGAAAGTCCTGACTTAATAACTGTGTCGTAACATTCCTATCTTATCTCAACAGTCGCCTTTTAATACGGTTATCAGTATTTAACCTTTGGAGAATTTTAATTTTTGTAATTGTGAGTGTGCAACATCACGATTTTGATAAGATTAAAGTTGCGTCTAGCGTCTGAAATTGAATTTTAAACGATTACAGTGACTTTGAAGGTTATGTAATCACGCACATGATGCTGTTTTTGTAACTGAGCCTACTTTGATGACTCCAGTTTACCACTACCCATTTACTGATGCAATTGTGACGCTAATGTCAGATTAAGCCCGATTTTTTTTTTTTGCTTATTTTTCTGTAATTTTGCAACTAGGTCGTCACGACAGTTTCTGGTATTACGTCATATCCATTCGACACAGTAAGAAGACGTATGATGATGCAGTCAGGTCGTGTCGATAAAATGTACAAAAACACATTGGATTGCTGGATCAAGATCGCAAAGAACGAAGGAGGAACCGCCTTTTTCAAAGGAGCATTCTCCAACATCCTCCGTGGTACAGGTGGAGCTTTGGTACTTGTGTTATATGACGAGCTAAAAGCACTTCTGTAAAAACCAATAGTAGAATTAATCGGATTTAAATTATTCTCATAATTTATTTTTCTTTTGAGATCATTCATTCCTCGGTAATAATGCATTTATTTAGACACATTCCGTTTTTTTGGAACTTTTAACGAATTATTAGGCGCAGGATGCATTCCACGTAATCAATTTTTGTTAAATGGTTTTAATTGCAATTGTAAGCTGAAGTATTGAATAGACCTGTATTTTAAAATTCTGTATATTTTAAACAGCCGTTTACCAATAAACAGTTGTGATAAGTTACTTTATTATTGTTTCCTTTTATTTACTTTATTGTTGGTAGTATGAAGCGTAATAAAGTTGTCTATAGTTAAGGTCACGTGTTTTTGTTGGTCCTTGACCGCAGTGATTGCTTTGATGTAATGAGCTTCAACTCGATGTTAATAAATCCGGCAATAAACGATTTGATCTTAATTGTTTGTATAAACAGCCCCCCCCCTTTGAGACGTCCATGTAAATCGGTGCGCTCATGCGTTTAATCTGTCAATTTATTGGCGTTTTCAAATTGCGTAATTTGAATGCTGTCAGTGAGACCAGAGCTTAATGCCCCGTTTTTTCCATTGGAGCTAATAAGTGATGATTTTATTCTTAACTAAGTTTTTAAATTTTAAAATTTTGACACTATCTAGGGATTTTAGTTTCCAGTGGTTTTAGTGATTTTCGTGTTGTCGTTCGTATGTCAGTTGTCATTTATCTGTCTAACGAAGGGGTGTAGGGTGTAACAATCGATTTCGCCCTTTGTAGTGTTTTTTTTGCGAAATGGCCCAAATTGGCGAACCTTTAACCCTCCACAGAGGTGAGCATTGCAACTATTATTAATAAAATGTAATTTTATTATCGCTCAGACATAAAACGCTCAATTGAGCTCCTCGAGAAGCTCCAAAAGAGCGGAGAAGTCCCAGCCACTAAACTAGCCGCCTTGCAAAAAGTGCTCCAAAGCGACTTCCTGAACGCAGTTCGAGAGGTGTACGAGCACGTCTATGAGACTGTCGATATCCAGGGATCTCAGGATGTTAGAGCTTCGGCCACTGCTAAAGCCACAGTAGCGGCGTTCGCAGCGAGCGAGGGGCACGCGCACCCTCGTGTTGTGGAATTGCCAAAGACCGAGGAGGGGTTGGGTTTTAACGTAATGGGTGGGAAGGAGCAGAATTCGCCCATTTATATTTCGAGGATAATCCCGGGAGGAGTTGCGGATCGACATGGGGGGCTCAAGCGTGGGGACCAGTTACTCAGCGTCAATGGAGTGGTAAGTAGTTTCGTTTCCACCAATGAAAATGATTACATTAGGAATTAATGTAAGACTTAAGTCTGTTGAAGGGGAAAATCATGAAAAAGCTGTGGAGCTTCTGAAACAAGCCCACGGCTCCGTTAAATTAGTTGTCCGTTACACTCCCAAAGTCTTAGAGGAGATGGAGTTGCGTTTCGATAAACAGAGGGCTAGGAGGAGGCAGCAATATAATTGAAATTGATGATATTAAGGCAATAATCTCGAGCACTATGATAATTATCCAATGACAAGTATTATGTATGTTATTTTTTATTATTTATGTTGTGGAAGTTAATAAAAATGTTGATAGTGACAAGCCCCATGATCAGATCCCGTTGTTCATCCTGGGGGGGTGAAATAACTCAAAATTAATACTTAACATAATTTATTATATTAAAATATATTTAATTTATACAACTCTGGAAATAATATTATTATATTTACAACAACCATATAAAACGCTAAAAGGTACATTACTTAACGTAGGATTTCTTTTAACCTGCTTAATACGAACATTGCAATTCATGTCCCATTAGCCTCAACAAATACCTTACATTAATACGAACCTATCGGTAAGATTTTTATGGAAAAAATGATTCCGATAAGCGACACAGTCTTAAATTTCCTTTTTTTTTTCGTTATTACTACTTTTTTGAAATTTGGTCCCAATTTATAATCAGCGGAAATTTTCACAATTGACCGTTTCTCTTCCTAGTTAGTAACTGTGTTAGTTTTGCAATACTGTGCAGGAAATTGATCGTGTGCTTTTGTGTATTAGTGTAACTATGTAAATAATGAAAAATTATTACACCTCCTATCGCTAATTATGGATTTTTCTTTCAATATACAATATGGAAATGAAATGATCGTGTGACTCTCAAGTTAATATATAACTCCTATCCTAATCCTAATAAAGGAATAAAAAACAGTACTACACTATGAGGTAATTTCAAATAGGTAATAGAGTGTCGGATGTGTCGAAATAAATATTGATAATGATCGATGAAAACAAAATTTCGATGATTCAATGGACCGATGATTATAAATTGGCTAATTTGTCTTATCTGTAACGATTTTGTTAAGTTGTGGTAACGGGCCCCTTCGGCTTGATCATCATCATGGCCTTTTTCAACGTATAATCCCATCCTCTCCATCTGAACCACACAATACCTGCGAACAGACGGCGTTACATAACGATTTTAAACAAGAAAACTAAGCAATGCGTTTTAGGCAGTCAACCGCAACATGACCGATATAAAACGGTGCTTATACATGTAATTTAATCGTACAAATAGAAGAAAATGTCAGTTTGTTTTTGCTTTAAACGAGATTAAGTGAAATTGGTTCAGTATAAT
>QDEB01080237.1:662-14578 GCA_004193795.1 Asbolus verrucosus
ATGCTTAAGTCATATGGTCAGAAAATTTCTTAATACTGATCACACATTGAGCACTAGCTTTAATGATAATTAAAGTGTGACAAGAAGGCGGATTAAAAGTATATCATCACTTGAAAGCAACATCCGTGATAATTTCTTAATATTTGGCCTGATGGCCGCGCTTAAGTGCTTCAATTTTCCCAGCAAAATCTGCTGACTGTTAACGAGATTTTTACTTAGCCATTTTTAAATGTTTTATAAATTTTGCTAGGAAAAATTAATCACGAAAAATATCGATTTTTGTTTGGTCGAAAACTCTGTGAGTGAAATAGCCTGCAATAAATAATCAATATATTATTTAAGTTAAGCTCTTTGGAGGGTGTAATAATAATATAATTATTAATTTAATTACAGATTAAGCCTAATACATAATATAAGAGAAGTTGTAAAATGATGCGCCCTAGGACTTTAATAATCTACTTCCCTCTAACCTTCAGTTGAGTTTATGAATTATGTAAAACCAAATTATTGGTATTATCACTATCAGAACGCCTTATGCGAATTTCAGTGCTTTTAATGTTAAAATTAACAATCAAGAGACACGCAGTAGCTTTCAAGGTTTCAATTTGCATAATTTTCTGTAATTTTGAAAATGTAAGTAATTATCGTTTTCATTTAGGTACATTGTTGCGCACAAATCGTTCTACCAACGAGAATATATAGTTAGATTGACAAAACACTAGGGCGTTTTATAATAAAAATGTGTTTGATGTCACGGTCTTAATGTGAAATATCGCGTGATGTGCACTGCGAAACAGCCGTAACTGGTGCTTTTATTGATTTCATTTGTTTTGATGTCTCAAGGTGAACTTAAAATCCATCAGCGAGCACCTAATCTAAATTGACGTCATTAATTAAATTATTTATATTTTTATTGAGTGAATTGATCGCCTTAATTCTATGCGAAGCGCCGTAAGGTTACGTGTCACTGGTGTAAAAAAAGTTGTTATAAAAAAAACCTGGAAGTCGCAGCGTGTGGATCTTTAAACTCAGTGGATTTTTGATTTGTGTGGATCTTTGAAATTGATTTAATTTACTTGATCTAGGTGTTGAATTTGCACCTAATATTAGCACACTCCCATTATTTTGTAGGCATCTTCATGTGAAATGACAATTAGAATTATATAGGCAAGTTTGTAACACGTAAAGCAGGGTCGTAACTATTTGGTTCCCTATATGTTAAAATGCAAGGGGCAGATTATAAATCTACACTAGGGTTGGAGCAGTTAAAAAATCCGCTAGTCCCTAGTCCGTTAGATGGCAGCATGTGGGCCTCAAGTCACTTCTTAAAATTTTGAAAGCTAATAACTCAGGCGCTAGATAACCGATTTTGATTTTTTTTCTTTTATGTACCTCCATTCGATGTTTGTGATGAACTGACAAAATTTCATCGTGTTATCTTAATTAATAATGAAGGGGGGCTGTGCGCCCCCTACAACCCTTTGAGCTATATTACCCATTAACGAACTTAGATATACGAATTTGACAAAGAATCTGTACACAAAAGTTGAACTTGATAGGTCAAAGTGTTCTCACGTAATCGACGTGACATCCTCGAGGACCAGCGAGCGAGCGAGCGAGCGAATAACATGAATAAGATCAATAGCGTTCCTCGCTAATGCTCGTGCGCTAAAAATAACATTCAGATTAATATATAAGGTTCATATCGACATAAAAACCCGGGATTATATAGGTTATGAGTGGCATTATTAATAATATGTATATTCTGAAATATAATTAGGAATATTATCTATTTAGTCATGAAACAAATGACGACTACATTGTTTCGCTAAGAAGTGTGACCTTTGTAAGTTCATAGACCAAGTTTCTTTTAAATTTGATCGTATGTTAAGATTTGGCAAATGATCATTGATTAAAAAATGAATGACACGAAATTAGGGCACTGCAGTGTAACAAAGTTTTTGAGAAAAGGGGGCAATGGTCCCAAAGCGATGCACGAAAGAATGATTGCCGTGTATGGGCACGATGCACTAAGCCATTGTAAAGTTAAATTCTGGTGTAAACAATTTCGGTGGGGATGAGAATTCATACAGGTGTTCCAAAGATTAGTCGACAAACCGAAGCACGAACTGCAGAAAATGTCAAAAAAATTGAAAATTTAGTGCTTACAAATCGACGAGTGAAGGTCTCCGTTATTGCTAAAGAACTCTTTTTATCCGAAACGAGTGCTTGGATGATTTTGCAAGATGATCTCAGCATCAGGCAGGTGTCTGTGCAGTGGATCCCATATTGCCACACCTGAAAAGAAACTGTACACAAAAGAAATTTGACTTATTTGGGTGCCGACAGCGGCCTCTCATCTAAGATTGTAAGTAGAGATGAGATTTGGGAGACGCCTGCCAAACAAAAATCTATGCAATGGGTTCACAAGAGCTCACCTCTCCTGAAAAAAGCCAAATCTGGAAAAACCGGATGACAACCATTTTTTGGGTTAATGAAACGATATTGAGGATTGGGTATATGCCAAGAGGGTTTACAAACAATGGAGTAGTGCTTGAAGAAAAGCGTCCTTATTTCCATAGACATAAGAATACTGAAAGTTTCATTAAGTGCGTAACGCTCAACAGATAATCAACGGCAGTGACTTTACTAAATTACGTCCTCCATCTTGATTTAGCACTTGTCGATTTCTTTTTATTCAAAAATATGAAAAAACATCTTAGGGGAGGAAGATTTGCTTCAGATGAAAAGGAGATGTATGTTGTTGACGAATATTTTGTAGACTTTCCAAAATATATTTTTTTTGACGGAATGCCGCAGTTGAAGAAACGGTGGGAAAAGTGTATCAGTGTTGAAGGAAATTATGTTAAAAACTAAAATGTTGTTCAAAGTCAATGCGTCTTCTTTCTAAATTATCCTCTTTTATATACATACATATATGCTGTTAAAACATGTAAATTAGTATTTTTTCTTTTTGATGATGTAAGAAAATCATAAAAAATTATGAACCAATCGTATACGCAGGTGAGTTGCCCCTATAATTGAAAATTTGAGAATTTGAGAATAAAGATATTTTTTTCAAAATCGGTACTTTCTGGTGAGGAGGTCTTTCCCATGTCGCTCACTCGCTCATCATCTGGGACATAACGTCGATAACTTGAAAATGCTTTGATCTATCAAGTTCAAATTTTGTGTACGGATTTTTGTCAAATTCGTAGATCTAAATTCGTTAATGGACAATCTAGCTCCATTGTGGTTGTGAGGACACAACCACAATGGTTGTGCCGCCATCGTTATTAATTAAGACAACACGATCAAATTTGGTCAATTTGCCATAAACATAAAATGCAGACAAACAAAAAAAGAAAAATCATGATCCGCTGCTTGACGCATGCGGTATTAGCTTTCAAATTTCTAACAGAAAAATCGAATTTTCTCGTAAATAGTTCAAGATATTGAAATGCAGCTTTCTGATACGCATTCCATGTCCCATTCCAAGTTGGTCGAATGGCATGAATAATGCGTCTCTCAAGGGGATGCAACCTCTACCTTTGAATATAATATAATTAAAGATATCTCCGTCAAATTTTACAATTTCATCTAAAGAACATATCTAAAGAATGTAATATGAAAAGCAAAAATAGGCGTGCAAATTAAATTTCTTTTGTTTAAAAATAAATTTATTAATTACAATAGTAGGTATATCAACCCCTATTTTATCTTAATTTAAATTCACTATAATTCGATTTTTTAAACTTTCAATTGAGAAGAAATAATTTATTGCAGTGGTAAGTACTTGAGTCGATTCATAACAACCACTTACATGTTAAGAACCTATGCAATGAAAACACGTGTCTAATTTATGATGTCACGTAGTATTCAGGGAAATGTCCTATACTGCTAGCATGACATAAGAAGTAACGATAAAAATTTGTTCTCGCATGACACTTTTTTTTAAATATATCTATAATTAATTTGGTAACTTTGGTTAAACAAAAGAAACGAATATTGTTTGTAAATGAGTGTCCAGTCCAAGTGGATATGGGGACAAAAGAAATTGTACCGACAATTAGATTTCAAACTTGTACTATTTGGCGCGTCCAACTGTCAAACAGCAAACTGTCAGTTGGCTGTTTGTTAATTTGGTTGCTGCCTGAATTTCTTTCGAGGCAGACTTTTCATTTTTAAATTAAATAACTTTTTTCTTTCATCCCATTATGAGCTCCCCCTATATGCACCATTATCAATGTCACGTTATACAAAAAGAAGAAACCTTTTCTTTCGATGCCCATATAGTAGATATCAACGAGTTAAATTACGGGCGTTTAAGAACATTAAAATTTGCAAAATATAATAAATTTGTCGGACTGCATGATCTGGTGTAATCAACAATTTTTTGGCATTTTTCATTTTATCAGAAATTACATGTTCTTTGATTTTTTAAATATAACATCCCACATATTTTCACATTTTTGAAATTAACAAAAAATTTTGAGTATACTACGTTGATAGCCAAGAAAATTAAAGCATCTGGGCGGCGGGACCGTACAAATTTGAAATTTTGATATAATGTTAGGCTCACCCAAAGAGATAAACGATTAAAATTTGAAATGAATTGCCCGGAAAATGGTAAAAAAAACGAAATTTAATAATGTGACGTATCTTCTCTTAAGTGAATACCCTCATTCATACGACGTGGCATGCTAAAAATGAGGTACTTGATCCTCTTGAGAAATCTTATCCCAGGTTACCTGTATTTGGTCACGAAGTTGCTTTAGGTCGGCAGATGTTGCAGTATTCGGCCCATCATGTCCCATACATGTTTAATACGCAATAAATCAGGAGATCTTAACGAATCATTAAAATAAAACCATTAAATTTGGTTAGTTTGTCACAAATATCGAATGTAAGCAAAGAAAAATCAAGATCCGTGCACACGTTATTATTTCTCAAATTTCTAAGAAAAAAAATCGAATTTTCTCGCAACTGGTTTAAGATATTGAAATTCGGCTTTCAGATATGTATTTCTTGTTTCATTCTGACACAAATATTGCGCCCTCCAAGAGGATGGAACACTCACTTCTAAATATAACATAATTCAAGATAACACCGTCAAATATTACAATTTCATTATACCAATCTAAAGAACGTTATATAAAAAACAAAAATTGCGATTGAGCCAATCCGGTTTGCGCATGTGCATTTAAAAAAATCCATTTTTCTCACAAATCGTTTAAAATGAAAATGCTGCTTTCCGATATGCATTCCTTCACTTATTCCAAAGTGTTAAAGTGATATGAATATTGCTCCCTTTTGCAGGATAAACCCCGCACTCCTGAATATAACATAATTTAAGATAACGTCATTAAATTTTACTATTTTATAAAACAAATCTAAAGAATGTTATATGAAAAACAAAATCAAATTTTCTCGAAGATTGTTTAAGATATAAAAATCATTATCACATTACCCTTGTAGATTGAAAAAAGGAATGTATATGCGAAAGTGGCATTTCGATATTTTGAACCATTTCGGGAGAATTTAATTTTTCCAAATGCGCACGTGGCTATTAGAGTAGAAAAATCGAAAATTTTGTTTTTTATGTAACATTGTTTTGTATATGGAAACTGCATGATTTGAAGATGAATTCTATTATATTCGGGGTTTGGGGATGTATCCCTCAGTAGGGCGCAATTTTCATGTTCTGGATTGGATCAAGGAATGCATATCCGAAGTCAGCATTTTGATATCTTAAATCATTTGCGAGAAAATTCGATTTTTCTTTTAGAACTTTGGGAGTTACGTATGCGCGAAACAACGGATTTTAATTTTTCACTTTTTGTTTGCTTCTATGTGGTAAGTCTGATAACTCATAACAAAATGTAATTATTTTATCTTAATTAATAACGAATAACTAACTTAAATCTACGAAATTGACAAATAATTTATGCACAAAATTTGAACTGGGTAGGTCAAAGCATTTCTCGTTAATACTCGTGGACTAAAATCTTATTCAGTTGAGATTTAAAAAATACTGGAACTTTTGATTTTTGTTTAAAAATAGTCATCCTGAATCGTATACATCATACTATATTTCTTATGTTCTTTGGGAGTAAGAGTCAATTTTTTTTTCAATTTTATAAATATTTTAGCGCACGAGCGCAGAAGAGCTTTTGCTTGGCCTATCGCTCTTTCGTTCAGACTATTCCAACGGAAACTTGAGAACGTTTAGATCTCATGAAATTTTGTATACAGTCCTAAAATTAAGTTTTATATCGCCGGTTACGATTTTTTGGATCTATCATTGACTATTTCTCCACTTATGTTCATTGCCAGATATAATTTTATGTGACTCATGGCACGCTTGATTAACATCAATTTTTAATGCAAAAAAAATGTTTGTGTGAAAAAGACATTTAAAATAGTATATCGTATTAGGAGTAAAATTGACACTTTGTGTACCGAGGATGGCAGTTAGAAAGACGAGCGCAGTAAGTCGGCAATTCCATGTGAGCCTTACGAAGTCACTTTAACTCTGAATGGCACATTATATTTTTTCTTCTATTGTAGAAAAGAGAAAAAAGAAGAAATTAGAAAATAGTTCAGTTCTTTAAAAATAATGGAAAGCAAACCGCGTTTGGTTAGCTTGCGGATTCTACTTGTTAAGCATGCTTTTGTTATAAATATTTAAAAAGTTATAAATTTTACTCGTAAGTGTAGGAAATTGCATTTTTGCTGTGATAGTAGCAAAAATGTTTCAAAAAAATTGTCCTGCTGCTAGCAGGTTAGGCCAAACTAGATTTGTATTTATTGTAACGGAGCTCATTCTTTCAATTTTCTTTGACTATTGGTAATTTTTTCAAGTCCGTTCATAACATAATGGTGAAGATATTGCTATTTAAAAGTTTTACACTAGAAGGTAGCATGGGATGAAGGGATAAGCCAGTAGTTAACAATGATAATTTTCAATCCTATGAAGCTTGAAACTTTGGGTTTCAATACGGTTTTTTCGTTTTCGAGATGGGATTATTGGAAAATATTAATTAGGTAAGAGTTAAATCAACCAATATTTAACTTGATGGAAAGTTCATTATATTCTGATGGTTGGCGTTTTATATCGTGCGATTCAATAAATTTCCATTCCAATTTAGCGACGATAAATGAAACGTTTAGTTCTAATCTAAAGTTAAGGGAAGTGGTACTGTCATTATCAAAGTCTATTAAGATGGTTCAGTCTAAGACTTGACATTTGTTTCTACAGCCAACCAAGAATAGAAATAAGATAGAGCAAAAATCGCTTTTATACATTCAAACATCTGTTTTTACATTTAAAGCAAAAAGTACCTATTATATATTATTTGATTTGATGCGTGCAAAGAAATATAGGTACAAATGAAATTTATAATAGATGAAAGAAAATACATTATTGAATTCTAAAGCAAAATGATAAAAAAAATATTAAATTTATCGTTAGTTCATTTTACCACCATTATCTTTGTTTCAAAATTCTACAGAACAAGAAAGCATTGATTTGAAGAAAGTTGATTCTAGTTTTCCTTGTAGAATGAATAGTCGTTACGTTAATTAAGTTCGGATAGCAAACCGAAAGGCGGATCAAAAGCCTATAATTCAATATCTCAAAGGAAACCTGTCTTACCAGAGTCTTGTTCTCGGGCGTAACTGGCAACATCCACGGCCTCATTGTTCATAACGAGATCCTTGAAGCATCCGACGAAGCCCTGTTGTAAAACTGCAGTCCACAGACCCCCAGGAATAGGAATTTCAGAAAAAGGCGGTCCAAGACCACCCACATACATATTTCCGTCCAGCTCCAAGCTGGTTGAGCCCTCTATATAAAATTGAGATCGTTATCGAAACTTGGTACGTATTTATTATGAAAAATGCTGGGATTTACCGGTCGTTTTAAAGTCTGTGTGAAATCCGTCGACGGTAATCCTGGCATCTCTCCCAGTCCTTCGAAATGTAACCTCATGCCAAGACCCGTCATCGATACGTCTTCTTGAACCTCTCTGCTTTGAAGGACCTGAACCCAGATCTAAGTGCACGTAAATGTGTCCGTTGTAAATTTCTATTGCAAATAGATCCACCTATAAAATAATTATTGGATAGAAATTTCAACTTAAATTTTAAACATGGATCAAGAAATTTTGTGAATTTAAATAAACTTTAATAAATTTAAATAAACACTTCTTCTTAAAAAAACAAAACATATGATTAGGTACGTAATTTAAAAATTTAGGTAAAAATATTGTAGAAGTGCAAATTTAGAAAATGCTTAAAAAGCAGCATAATAATAAAAATAAGTAAACATAATGTAAAAATTTAAGTAAATTAATTTATTTCAAATACCCTACGCTTGTTCACGACGATACCAAAATTAACGGTCTTCTGAATATTGAAGAAAATCCAAAATCTACGTTACACCAAGTAGCTTCACAAAATGGCATCAGCCATACAACCGTATTAAAATGTACGGTTTCCGTTAAATATTTCATTGTGTTGCAAAGTTTCAATCAAATATCAATTTGAACAAAATCACGGATTGTCACTGACGACAGCAACAGATTTAACTAGTAACTAAGCTGAAATGTATCGCAGAATGGGTATTAACGAGAAAAGCAATTCAAAAAGAAAAGGTTGTATGATAACGTTGATAACACCTGACGATAAGAATTAGACGAACTGTAGTCGAATTTTGGTTTGAGCAAAAAGCAATCAGGAACTTTTGACATTTTTGTAATTGTATACACCATTTTATTTGGACGTAAAAATGTAAAAATCTCAAGAATTGTTGAAAATAGGGGTAACAAGTGTGGGTTCATTAAAAAGGTCTTTAAAGGTACTATCTTAAAAGCAACTAAAAAACTAAGCATTCTATTAAAAAAAGGCATATGACGTCACAGCTCAAAAGGGAATGACGTCACATATAGGTATAGCAACTTAAAAAAGCGGAATTTTAAATAAAAGTTTACCTGTTTTAGCGTTTTATACAAATATCATTCGTTTTGAAATTACTGAATTTATTCCATAAGTAGTTTCCACACTAAAAAAGCTGGAGTCAGTAATTAATACTTTGATGAAAATATAGACGTATCTGTTGGCACAATATAATTGATTCGTTTATTACTTTTCAAAATCTAGTTAGATCAATAGAGACCTGTATATAAATTCGTATTATATGCAACTTGAGACGTTAAAAAATAATAGTCACGTGTAACAAACAATACGTATAATTTCGAAATATAAATGGATGTTAGGAAGCTGCTGCAGAGTAAGTTACGAGTAACCCCTTTTAATTTAATTCTTTTTAATGGTGCTATAATCTCTAGACTATAAATTACTGAAAGACTTTCTGTCGAAAATAAAAAAAGAAACTATTTTTTTGGTGTCAAATTTAGTACAGTGATTTAACTTAGGAGAGAATTGCTGCAAATGTAATAAAAATGAAAAGTTAGGAAAATTATTACAAATAGCTAAGACATTACATGCAATACAACTTACAGGCACCTTGACCTCAAGAAACTGACACGAAACTAATCGCTTGATATAATTTCACGATATGTTTAAAACGCAAAGATGAAATTGCGTTTTCTTTTCCAAAGAAGTTTGTTTCACTAACTAAAAACTTGGAGTTGCCCTAAATATTTCAGATAGGTAAATCTTGTTTCAATATTATAAAATTAGTTTTGAAACGAGATATACAGGTGTATTAGAAATACTTGTGTTAATTTTAACTCATGGAAAAACTCACCAAGTTGAATAACATTTCTCTGTAGTATTTTGCATAAATCATAAATTTTTTAAATAATTTTTTGCTCCCTAATTTTGACTAAATGTTCGGTATTTAATTTAGCGGGTCATAACCATAACAACTTTCATTGTTTTGCATGGTACAGATGAGGCAATAATGTAATTAATTTACGTTTTGTTACTATAATATTATTCCAAAATTTATTTTAAAAAGATGTCAGTTTTTGTAATCAAGAATTAACAGATGATATCCTAGTGTAAGGTGAAGCTTAGGGAAATGCCGCAGAAGTCCGAAGACTGTACGCAGCACGTTACCCTGATTGTATTTTACCTAACTGACATACATTCTAATCAATCTTCTAACATCTTCGGGATCATGGTTCCTTTAAACCCCAAGTGCAAGATCGTGGTCGTGCTCGTCCTAGTCGTGTAGCGAATGTGAAAGAGGATATTTTGGATGCTGTTGCAATTCGACCAAATACCAGTACTTGGTACTTGGATTGTAGCATGGTGTATCGCATTCAACAGTATGGCCAATTTAAAAAGTGAGACAGTTATATTCCTATCATGTGCAACGTGTTCAATTTTTACATTCCCGTGATTATGCTCGTTGGCGCACATTTTGTGAATGGATGATTGAAACAAATGATAGATAACAAAATTCTTGAAATTATTTACTGTCAACTGATAAGGCAGGATTTACTAGAGAAGAAATATTTAATGTTCATAAGATAGGAGCCGATGAAAACTCAGGTGCCATAAAAGAACACAATTTTTAATAAGAATTTTCCCTAAACGGCAGGAATTTTAAATGAACAACTAATTGGACTCTACATTTTATCACCTCGTCTCAATGCAGAACAATATTTATATTTCTTAAAGGACGTCCTCTTCCATTTGCTGGAGGACATTTATTTAGAAATTTAAGCAAATGTATAGTTTTTGCATGATGGTACTCTCTGTCACAATGCCCACATCGTAAGAAATTATGATCCAATTGTATGGCCTGGCAGATAGCCGGACTTCAAACCCTGTGATTTTTTTTTTGTGTGGCTATAAGAAGCAACTGGTGTACGCTGCCCCCGCTGAAAATTTCAAACAACTAAGGATTCACATTGAGGATGCTGCTGCAACCATACGAAATAATCGATCAATGCTTGAACGAGTGAAATATTCTTTTAATAGACGTGTAGGATGTTGTGTGACGGTCATTTTGAACACTTACTGTGATAAATTGTGATTTTTAAATTTTTTTACGCATTTCATTTTTACTTTTCCATTTAAAACTTGTTATAACCTGTAGAGGAACTAGTCTGAATACGGGTGCTGCACTTAATATGGACCCTTCTTATATCAAGTAAAACAACCAACGACACCTCTCGTTTAACAGTGCAAGTTAGAGTCTAAATTATACCAATGAATTTGTTGTACTACCAATATTCAGTAGCATTCATATGCCAGGTGAAGTGTTTTTTTCGCGGACACCAGAATTTTTTATTGTAATGTTTGTTAGTTGATTTCTCATATTCTTCATTTTCATTTCATGGTATGCCGTGAATAATGTTACTGTAGAACTGTTGAAAATCATATTTTTGCCTTGATTAATTTTATTTTCGTGATTATTCATTTATAACCTAACTCGAAATTTTATGACACCTTTGAAATATGGGTCCCTCTGTGCGTGTTGAATATGGGCCAGAGTCTCTAATTTGTGTGCAAAAATACAAGAAAGTCCTAGAATAGGAAAAACATGGAACGAGCTATTAAATCCGTCAATGAAGATTAAAATGGGATTAATGGGATTAAAAACGGCATCTAGAGATTTTGGTGTTCCCAGGTCGACTCTACAGAGAATGGTTAAAGATTCCATAAATGTTGACTTATCACTTAGTAACATTGTAGTCACCAAACTCGAAAAAAAAAATTTAGGGCGGGAGATAGAAGTTGGTTGATTACATTTTTAAAAATGGAGACACAATTCTATGGTTTAACAAGGAAAGATCTGTGCAGAATGGCATATACGTTGGCAGCCACGAATGGAATAAAACATCTTTTTAAAAATGGAATCGAGGGGCGTAATTGGTTAGATGTTTTTTTTGAAACGACATTGTGATTTACTGTCCATGCGCAGACCTATTAGGCTTTCATTTGCGCAAGCCCTAGAGTTCAGCAAAAAAAATGTGAATCAGTTTTTTAACAACTTGGAAGCTAAACATAAAAAACATAACTTTGTGCCACACAAAGTATACAACGTTAACGAAACTGATCTCTATTTCGTGCCAAGTAAAATACCTAAAGTTATAGGATGAAAAAGGAAGCGTAAGAGAGCTTCAATCATATCACCCGAACGATTGTTGCGGTAAGTGCAAGAGGTCAATATATTCCACTCATGACAATCGTTCCAAGAAAAAATAGGAATGATCAACTAGTAGGTGGAGCACCAGTTGGTCTGTCTATCCTGTCTGTCTGTACATCCAAGTAGCTGGGTACAGTAGAACCTATTTAACGACGGGTTCAAATATTTTATTCAGTTTGTCCATCAAACTGAAGAGTCTCCAGTTTTATTAATTTTAGATGGTCATTACAGTTACAATTATTTCCTTACCGCTACATTCAACGCAAAAACTCCAACGTCTTGATAAAACATACATGTGAGCACTGAAGACTTATTATAGTAAGGAGATTAGGTTATGTGATAAGACTAAATAATCGTGCCTTGACACGATTTGATCTGGCTGAGCAGAAGTTGCAGCAAATGGCTTCCAAGTCGTAGGCCCTTAAAGAGACACATATTTTTTTGACGCTGATTTTATCGTTGAAAAAAAAAACGAAGCTCAAAAGAACTGTAGCGTATTGGTACAGGATGTGGATGTTGTTGAACCTGATTGTTCATACGATTCTGATCCTTCTGTCGAACTGAAATCTAAACAAGCGAAGAGCACCAATCCTGTTTTTGATACTGTTTCTCTGGATCCTCAACCAGATCGTTCAAAAGATCTGGATCTCACCATCTGCTACTGATCCAATAAGTCAAGTTAGTTTGTTGGTCCGTTTAATATTTTACCAGTGCCACCTGTAAAAAAGCGGGGTTTCTTAAGGAGGCGAAAAGCGTCTAAGATAAGTTATAACATCATCCCTTTATAAAACTAATCTTGAACCAACTGTTGCAAACTTCATCAAAATGAACAATGTGAATAAGAAAAGAAAAAGTTGATTTCTGAAGAAGCAGACTGCAAAAGAAGAAATTGCAAAAGAATGCTAAATTTGAAGATTATGACTTTAGTTCAGAAGAAAAAGAAGAATTCGTACCAGCAGACGAAGATAATGACATGGAGGAAATTGGCGATTATGTTCCTGGAGATGGTGACATTACTTGAATATTTTGTGAGAGCAAGTTTTCGGAAGACAACAGAGGCGAACTTTTGAAGGTTAAATTTTAGTATTTTTTTGGATTTTTTAAGGGGCCCATATTCCACATATAGTTACAAAAATATGCAAAGTTGCAAGTTTTTTCAAATAAAAGCTTTAAAAATTGAATTAAAAAAAATCCTCAGTGGTTCATGTGCTATATGTAAATCCATTTCTAAATAATTAACTATGAAATTAGCTATGTTATAAAAAACAAAATGGGGTTCCATATTTGGACCAACTCCTCTAATAAACAATTTGTGCCAGGCATTTTTGAAAAATGATTTCTATTGAATTGAAATAAACGGGACAAATGACATTACAACAAAGTGTGTTTTTGTTCTTATAACAATGAAACTTTTTTGAGAACGGTCCATTTCTATCACAACAGGAATTTTTTGCTGTATATTTTTAACCATAGCCGGGTATACCTTTTGATATTCCAAATTTTACATCAATTTGAGGAGCTTTTTTAAAAAAATACGAAGAAAAAAAATATTTACTTTGGCGAGCTCTACCATGAGTGACAATTAACACATGATTTCTGATACACTTGTGCATCTTGTTTTAATTCTATCAGGGATTTTAGTGATGTAACTCAAGTTGTGCTGTTCGCATAAATTACACGGAGTTGCAGCCGGTTTTACGAGGTAAACCGATTTTATAGTAGGTATCGAGACGAGGTTTATATACTATTGATTTTTATGATGGAATTGGAATTTCAGCTTAATTAATTT
>QDEB01080267.1:0-12655 GCA_004193795.1 Asbolus verrucosus
GTTTTAACAGCTGGACACAAAATATTTTTAATTAAAACTTATGAAAATTAAATAATAATAATAAGACATACTTTTATAATGTCATGACCCACTTGATGGAAAGACTTTTGGATCGCTTGGTATAAAAACTAAAAATTTTATAAAGGTTTTAAACAATCCATGATTTTAAAAAAAATATTTCCAAAAATTTGGCTATTTGCATCAGCACATATGCCTGCTTTCCTGAGTTAGTTTTTGAAATTTGTACATCAATTTTTCAAAAACCCAAAAATCAATACATGAAAATGTGTTCAATTTTAAGATTAAGCTTAAACGTCATAACCTTACCAATCGATGACATTGTACTCTATTCCTGCTAGAATGTAATGTTCTTAATTTAGTTTTGAAATATCTTAATTTCAGTGTTATTGTATTTTAATTGAATCATTCATTCGCTTCCATGGTTTTCGCATTTTGAAAAAAATGTCAGGGCATATTTACCAGTAAGACATATTGTTTACGATTTAAATTTCTCAAGGAATTGTAGACAGCCAAACTGGACAATGTTTCAATTTCCAAATTTCAGTTTTACTGTTTAAAAAAATTAAATTTTACCAGTTTTCTGAAGATGTTCAAATGATTATTAATCAGACAAAATTAAAATCATCACCTCCAGCATGGGTCAAAATTGGTATCTTCAGTCATACGTTTCTGTCAAAAAAGCTGCAGTATGTGAGTTCAGTATGAAGTTATCTGCAATTTAATGAGTCTTGAAACACGTTCCTGTTGGACTTGTAAAACCATCAACATGGAGAAACAAAGTTAATATTTGAATAACCTCAGATTCACAAAAAAAATCCATAGATGTCACATTACGAGGCTGTTAAAAAAACTGCATATTTTAGTGGCGTTTATAAAATGAATTCTAGAAGAGTCGCGATTAAAGAATCAAATTTAATTATGCAGATGTGATGTAAATTTGATATTATAATAAACATGCAATTTTTTAAGACAAAACTGGCATCCAATAAATTATACATAATACAAAAAAAAGACTTTTAATGTGAGCTGAGTGGGCATATTAGGTGGAATATGTTTGTGTATGATTTTGCTAAAATAATTGTTGAGAAATGGCCCCTTTAAAAGTTAATCGTTCCCGATTTATTGCCGCTTTTTACAAAACGCTGACGCTCGTGGTGTCGCGAAGATTTATGGTGGAAATATTACCATTTCAAGTATATTCACATGAATAATTAAAGCAAGCATTAAAATTTCCCACGATGCAGCAATCACAAGTCGCCCGGAGCTGGGACAAGTCGAAACTTGTAAGTTAACAACAAATGATTGCGAACGCGTTCCCATACGTCACTCGAACATGTGCTCCACGTGCTTTTTGTCGGTCGTGAAGGCTCGATGGCCCGTGGTAAAAGGCATCTCCTGCCCGTCTATGACATCCAGGATTTTTTCCGAGCGAATATTGAATAAGCCGCGAGCTTATTACGAGTGGCTTCGATTAATCAGCCGATTGGAGCCGGTCGTGATGGGAATTCCACGGTCTTGGCCCGTCAACCAGCTGAAGAATTGTAAATCCGCAGATGCGGCCGCGGCGGAAAAAAGCCTCTTCTAGCGTGGCAATTACGCTAAATGTGCGCCATTATCGCGACCAGATGGAATTACGATAATTAAAGGTAAACAGTGGTTTTTGCGTCCAAGTGGCGGAGTGTGGATGTGTGGAGAGCGAAGAAGTGGAGGTGTGGGACGAGCTGGTGAATAAATGTGATTAATTAGCGCATTGTTGGTTCCGCTCCGTCAACGACATGCGACCACGGCCTCTTTAATTGTGAATGTTCACACAACACTAAACAACGAGTTTATTTTTGGATTTTTTTCCACTCGTATTGCCGCAAACGAATAATAAAGTTCGAGCTTAAGCCTGACGGATAATCAATCATCATTATATGCGGAATAAACTTCTATGACAATAGGTCGGTCGTTAAGTAACGACAACAATGGAAGATGCGAGCTTCAGCCCCGCCAAATTCCAGCGCCAAGTATACACGGTGATCGTGATCAAGTCGCCATTGCCAGACGGCCATTTTTTTGGCTTCCAGTTTCTGTTCAATCTGATTCAGGAGATGTCTCAGTAATGATCTGTTTTGACAGTCAAAAATTGCTGTACTTCCATCCATGATGTATCGAAACTTCAGTCGATACTGAACTGTCGAAGTTGTCAATAAGTTGAAGAACCAAAAGATTTTTTGTCCCCCAATTAAACAATATCTTACTGTTAATAAAAATATATCCTTCTGCCCGCCATGTATCGAAATCTAGTCTAATTCCACAAAGGGGATTCTATTTAATCGATTCCAAAAGGTCGAAATCCAATAAGTTGAAGAACAGAAATATTTCTTAATTTCTGTTCAATCTGAATTTTGATAGTCAAAATATCTATCCTCCTCTATCCACGATGCATCAAAATATACAATTGAATTCCACAAAGTGGACTATCTTTAGATGGTCAAAAATGTCGATGAAATGGAAGTTATAGTCAAAATCTAAAGATAAGTTAAAAAAAAAAGGATATAGTTCAAGACCTTAACAATCCAAAATGTCGATATAGTGCGAAACTATCCTACTATTAAAGGAAAAACAAATGGGACGACACCTTTTCAGTTTTTGACTTGCCAGTAGATTTATAAAATTTTTGTCAATCCGAAAATTCGAAGAGATCCAAGAAATGTGAATTGTCAACAAATATGTTGGTTGTGAATTTATTTGGGCTTCCCTCTTCTGAATTTCAACGGATTTTCATTAAATCTCTAGTAGGACAAGAGGACGGGGACTTAATATTCATACTTTCGAGTATTTTCTTAATTTTTTAAACTTCTTTCTTGAAAATTTCTTTAACGTACTTGGTTTGAAACTAAACTCGAAAGAACGCAAAATATAGTCAAATTGAAGATCAAAAGAAATTCGAAAATAATTAAATAATCTCCCGAGTGCATGTCAAATTGTCGATAATTTTCTCGAGTGCACTAATGTGCATGAGAGGAAATTATAGACAATGACATGCACGAGGAGGATTCGGGAGGCTATTTCCCGCACAAAATTTACCACAAAACGTTATTTTTATGGAGAAAATAGCAAGAATTAATTGTTTTTTTTTTTAAATTTGCAATTGGAATCAATTTTAAATCGCATTATCTACAATTCAGTTAATAGCAACACGTAAATAAACAAAATTTTGTGTTGCTGAACCATGAAAATTTGTAATCGTTTTAGCAGCAATTCTGTGAACGAAATCGACAAAAATATTCAGAAAGTTATTCCTCTAAATGCACTAAAAACAGTATCCTCAGCATGCAAATAGTTCCAGTGTTTCTGAAAGAAAATATTATTTAAATAAAGACACACCAGTCAAAATGCTTTTAACATGAAGAAGCGAAATGGTACAGATTATAAAGGCATTGTGAAAACTCCGTGAAATACAGTGGAAGAAGTTTTGCAGAAGAAGTATTTAAAATTATTATGAAAAAAATTATCGATAATTTGTACTAGCGCAAAATTATCGCCTGATTTGACTATGATTGGCTTAAATTTTTTAAGGGAAATAGTCTGAGAAAATTTGACGTATTTCTGGAAAATCTCCAGAAAATAAATTCAACAGAAAATTTTCCAAGAGGAAAATCCTTCAACCTGACACGTGAAATTCTCTTTACTTATAAACCGACCTAATGAAATCTGGTGCAGCTTATTTTAGGTAGCTATAAAAACAACTTAATACTGCAATGTCGTGTATATTTTAGTAAGTTTTAATGTAAATTGAATTAATATAATGTGTGTGGCCTCTCTTAATCTCGTCTTCGTCCCTCTCAACATTCGGTAATAACTCAAAATGTAGATTATTCTCTCGAACTGTTTTTGCAGCTGCGAATTTTGGAAAAAATATCTAAACCCCAATTTCAGTTCTGTTACAAGTCAGAATTCTTAAAATGCATCAAAAAACTTGTGGCCTTTATAATGGTAGAAGTTTCGGAAATAATCTATATATAAAGTTGAAAAATGACACAGATTTTAATTCAAAAATCTACTCTTGAGAATTAAAACAATTCAGCATTAATCTTCGATCCAAAACGAATTTGCATAGGATGTGCACAGTTAAAAATGTGTCATTAAGCTATCGAATGAGCAACTATAAATTTGCATAAAAGCCATGACATTTTATAAAGAGCAGTAGCCTCTTTTGAATTACATTAAATGAAAATTTTCCCACAGTTTTAAGTCGCGCCTCATATTCTTTCACGTACAGTGTCAACTTCTGAACAAAAGCGACGAAGAGAAATGGCACACACTCAAGATCAACCGGTATTTTAAGCCGAAAAATTGATTATGTGCAATAATATTTTTTTTCTCGTCAACGTATCTTAAAATTTTTGTTTTAACTAAAACTTTATTGTGCCGACATCTCTTGAAGCACTTCCGGCAGATAGCGCAGAGATAACAAATCATCCATCTTAATCCATGATAGATATCAGAGCCAACTAATCAAGCACCCAGCACTTATATTTTGAAAGAATGTAATTGAAATGCTTTAATTTATTAACGACCGCCACAGTTTGACTGGAAAGTCGTAAATATGGCCTTACCACCATTACGTCAAAGTTGATGTCCAGTTCCTGTTACCTGTGCAAGATTTATGTATTTATAATTTAACAACATTCAAGTCAATCGATTGAAACAGACTGAAATAAAATGTTTGTCCAAACCGGAAAATTTTCACTTTCGCGTTTCAATTAATCGAAAAAATATATGGAGGCGTCCATGAAGTGGTTTATAAATTGAGTTGTTTGCTTCGAAAATTGATTAATAGGGACCGTTTACTATAAATTTGTTTTCAGCTATTGGTTATCGATCAGTTTTCTGATTTAGAAGAGAACGTCGATGCTTCAGTCGAATTCATATATCCACCTGGGACAGACTGACATAACGGTATCTCTTTTCGGTTCCAAAAAAAACAGGAGTGAAGATCCTTGCTTACATTTTTTAAGATGGCGGATGAGTTGATTACACATGACAGGACAGGTAGAAAACAAGATTCGACGATATCGAATTCGGCTTGTTTCTATAATTGATTACGAATAAAAAAAACTTCGATTCGCAGATAACCCACATCGAACATTTGCTGGAGGTTAACATCTCCGGCAAACATCCGCATGGTGGTTTCGGCCAAATCGCCAAATTCGCTTTGGTCAGCCAACGGTTGATGTCCGCTCGTCCGTAACTGAAAAAATCTTTATGTCTTGCTTCGGTCAGTCGACATTCGTCTGACAATTGAGGAGATGAGAGGATAACGGAGACAAATTACGCTAAGCCTCTTATTTGTGGCTCGGGTTCTCCTGTTTCACCGGTCCCCGCCCTGGGTGGCTGACGATTCCTCAAATTTAGCTGGCTGGCCGTCGAAGAGGAGGAATTTAATCCGCCAGACTGCCGACGCGCTATTTTGTTTGATAAAACATGTAACCAATACGTTTCCGAGATTAAAAACGCCGAACTCGTGCTTACTCTGCGGAATGGACGCGGTAAAAGCAGCCAAGAAATCGATCCTAATCCAAACAAGAATTAGCAAAGATACGAAGTCACTGAATTAGCGCACAATGGCAGCTTTCTATTTCTGATTGTATATCGAATAGTTCCCATTGTGTTGGTTTTGGAGATTGTTCAACATCTCAATTGTCTATAATTAGTTATGGATACTCCAGATCCGGAGATAAGGGGAGCGAAAGCAGCGCCCTTTACTGCTTCCACGTGATTTGAAATTCTATGGCGCTAATTAAAATTTTAACTGACATTATAAATGAACCGTTACATAACGAGAGGACACGTAAAGTTATAAAACACTTGTTTTCAGGTGAGTTTTAAATCATTTCCAAGCGTCAGATAGATAAGCTTTAAGACTTCCGTGATGTTTTGTAAATTGGGTGATGTTTTATAGTAAGAGACTACTAGAAAAATATTCTCATAATAAAAATGATTAAATTTTTACGGATATGGATAATATCCTGTCTAATTTAGAGCCTCGAATAAAAATTTGAATTTTATTGGGTACGTAGCGTCATTTTTATAAGATATAAAAATAGCTCATTATACTATTGTTTACTATTCGGCCTCGGGCATCTCGCTCTGTAGAAGTCCATAAATTTCTACCAGTACCGGAACTTCAAATTCGATGATGGTAAAATTTTAATCATCCCACGCGGCGATGGTACGTAATCATTAAGTTGTGACATTTTGAGGACTGCAATTTGGGTTATGCCTTTCAATTAGGAGTTTCATGCTCTTAACGTTGTGCTTGTCGCTCTCCTACCAACGATAGTAACTGTACATAATATATTTTTATTTGTTATCAAAGTATGATTAATTGCAGCATTACTTATGATCGACACGAAGTTGAATTGCAACAATTCGAAAGCCGAGGCTTTAAGTAATTATTTATTTTTATTCAGAATAGGATGGGAAAATGCACATAATCCTCCGTTAATGAACTTGAAGGAGTCACATCAATTTTGATTTTCTTTGTTAATGAAAAAAATTTGAAATAATCCCAGATTTGCTTTAACATCAGAAAAGCTTTCAATTAAACTATTTTGAAGGTTATAAACGAAAGAACCAAGTACGCATATTTGTGATTTTGCAACCGGTGGAGGTGCTAGAATCCGCCTAATAGCCCTCCCATACATACTTCTGCATACATTTTGTTTTCGATTTATTTCAACGTTTCTACAATTTTTTTTTCAGAAGCTTTCAACGAAAAACTACAGAACGTGGTTATTTTGATATATTTCGAAACGTGAACTTGGTTGACCGGCTCATCAGACCCAAAAGGCTTGCATCGTTTCTTGCAAACAATTCAAAAACAGATAACAGTAATCTAAAATGTTCCCATCACTTGGGGAGCAATAAAAAAAACTGTTTCAGAAATACAAATTTAATTCAAGGGTTGGTATGAATGTTCCGCGTATTTCACTGAAGATGTTCCAGCTTTTTCGTTAATTGTTCTTAAAACCTTGCGGTTTTTCATTTGGGGGCTAGAATCATTGTGAATTTATCAGAAGCTTTAAAATAATTTACGACGATAATACGGTCGGGTGGTATTTACCTGCCCTCGGATTGAATACAAAGTTTATGGCCCCTGTTAAAGAAAATGTAATTTACGACTTGCGAATAAACTGCTTGCAAAGTCGTTTTCTATGTTTATGGGGGTCCATAAGGAGAAAAAAGACTCAAAATTTTGAAGCCGTAACAATTTTTCCATATTTTGTTCTGTAGAACAAGTCGCTTTAACCTTAACGCTCCTGTGGTTGGAGGAAATAACAACGAACAAGAAATTGTTTGGAATTTTTATCGAAATCCATTAAAGGCAACTGAACATTATTTTTACATGAAACATTCATGAAGAAAATAAAGCAGTAATTGTTGCAAGCTTTCATTTTCAATATCATAATCTTATTTGGAAAAATACGCGTTTTTAAACTGAATATAAATAACTAATTATTTATAAAATATTGCCATAGATTTCTTTAATTTACCGTAAAGTGGAAGTAAATTGTAAAATTATTGTAATCCATTACAATGTGAAGGAAAAAACATTTCATAAAAGTGAGTCATAAGAGTGAACGATAATAGTTATCAACATTGAATATTAAATACTTTTTAATTTATCAACTTTCTGGCATTAGCAATAACAGTTTAGGAAAAATCATGCCATGCTATTATTATGTGTTTCGCTTCATATAATTAAAAAACAATTACAAAAGAAATAGCCGGACGAAATTCTTCTCTTTCTGTAATATGGGTGAAGGCAACAGTTTTCAAGATTTAATCTTGAGGTCTAATAATAGAAACAGAAATAATTAAAAGGGGATTAATTGAACCTTAGCTCGAAGTGATTCTGAATTAGTAATGAAATACCGATTTGATTCGATCGGATTGAATTATGTATGTGGATTATATTAATAACAATTGGAAAAAAAAATGAACCTAGGCGGGACTCGAACCCACGTTCCGTGGCGGGTTGGAGTGCGCCTGGGTGGAAATGATCAGTTGCAGGATTGTCCTCCAATTTGGAGAGGAATCACCATCAGGTAAAATGTAACCTTTAAATAGTCAATAAAGATATCAGAAAAATGTTGCAGCGTAAATTACGATAGCAATAAAGTTTTAGTACAAATTAAAGACGTTTTAATGTGAAAATTCGTTTTATAACTTATTAAAAAATTGTAGGACCGTAATAAATATTTTTTACTATCAGCGACGGCTTTCACCACTGTTTCCAATTACGATAAGCCGTCGTCAGTGAGGAAAAAATTGGCCAACGCGCGCCCCATCGCAGCAATAAAACACCCATTAATAAAAGTAATAAAAACCGGCAATTTGAATAAATTACGAGACCGTTAATTATTCAATAATGCAATAGCAGGGTACGAGGAAGCCAACAATTAAGACATTAATAAATAAAAAGTTGGCAATTTAATGAATCTTCTCCAATTTATCGATGAAGATATCAATAATAATCCTGTCCGTTGACCTCGAAAACGCCGTGTCGGCGAAGAAATCCCGTAAACACTCCGCCACGATCTTGAGGAAAAAAGCGGAATAACAATAATTTAATGTGATGACAGTAGATTACGTTTTTAATGCACGAAAATTGTATTAATTAGTGTGGCGTTTGATGAGAGTGACTGTTGGTCGGTATTGACCTGTTGACCGACGGAGCAGATGTCTTCTTTATGGCTTGGGAACGATCTTCCGAGATAATGAAGGCATCCGTCCGAAATTTTGACAAAATGAAAATGACACGCAACCCAGGTGAAGGATTCAGGTCTGATCTTTCGATTAAAGCGAGACCGATTGCCGTTTAATTAAAATCGAAACTTGATCATCATCCAGAAAAAACAATCATTGGAGTCTCGTTTATTGCCTTTCTAATAAATCAGTGGCACATAAGTACAAACGGTTAATTGGAATCTCATCAACAGACGCCGCTTTACCTGCTTCACACCAATTAACAATCGGGAAAAATGGGGAAATGTTACGAAGCCAACATTAGTGTCGATATTCATTGAACGCGCTATAATGCGGCCTCTTCAAGTAAAGCCATAATCGATCGTTTTATGTTTTATAATTAATAAGAGAAATGCGCATGAATTTTATTAAGAATTTATGTCCTTTGGAACGGTTGGTTTATGATCGAGGGGGCTTCGCCGCGCTGGGAAATAGTGGAGCTGAATTTTTAGCGAATTTTATGTGGAAGGCCGTTAGCTCGTAACTTCCAACGAAATTTTATTGCGGATATTCGATGGGTTATGTAATGACCTTCCCATCGATGGGGGCTCTCCACAAATCAAATCCGAATCGGTGCGGTTACATAATTTTCCATTTCGTACGCATTTTAACGTTCATGTCGTGAACGGTAAAATTATCACTTACGTGTCCCGGAGTCGTTTATCTTAACTCTTCTAATCTTCAATTTTGTCTTTTCCGGGCATTTTATATTGTCAGATGTCGAAGATCACAAACTTGACATGACTCTAGTTTTAGTTATTCTGTTGTTCATTTAATTATAATTTTTTGTACCAATTTTGACAGACNNGTATTTTAGAAATGTTCAAGAAAGTGAAAGAGATTTTTTCCAGATGATCCAGTGGTGATGGATATTGTATAAGCTATTACTTGGAATAAGTCTAATTGTGTAATAACGTTCCAATTTTCAAGGTGTATGTGATCATAACATTTCTGAAATAGTAATGGGTAAAAGCAGTGACGCTTCTAATCCAAAAATAAATTCGTTGAAACACTTCAAGGATATTTGTGTTTCTATCGATTTTTATATTTTTTTGATTGCTGCCTGTTTAAAATAATAATGATGAAAAGAAAATACACAACTTCAGGTTACCAAATAATTATTGGTTATTATTTCCAACAAGTATGGATGTTATGTCATAAATGTCAATGTCACAATTAAACGTAAAGAAAAAAACATTCTAAAATCACATTCAGTACAGGATTGCAGAGTTAGTGATTATATTAAATTACATACAATCATTTCGTTTATTGTGTGTAGACAGGCGTGTTCACGAAGCAGCAATAATTTGACGAAAAAACCAACAGTGCACATGAAAGTTAACTTGTTGGTGAAGTCCATCGAAATGGCATGCGCCTTNNTTGGTTGGGTCGGATCTTTACCACCTAGCACGTTCATTGTAGACTTATACGTTCCCAAAATGGATGGACTATAGTGTAATCACAACAATCTAGCAATATTTTGAAAATTCGCTTAAAACTTTTAAGTTTTCGATAAATAACGAGAAACTAATAATTTGTTTTTGCTGCTTTTGGTTCGTAGAAAACGAAAAGTAAATATCTCTTTATTTATTGGCCAGGAGAAACTCGTAAAATTCTTTTTAAAATTTTTGCAGTTTTTTTTTGTAATTCCTCTAAAATTTTGAGTTTGGTGTTTTTGGATTTTCTTTCTGCACTTTCAGAGTGATTTGTAAAAGGCATGGCTTTTTTGAAACACAGTCATGAAAACCGGGGATGTCAAATATCTGTGTTTTTCATATTTCACCTGTATATAATAAAATTACAAAAATCTTTTCTTTCATTACCCATTGCAACGTTCAAAACTTACAGCTGATGAGATCAGTCTGTACACAGTGTGAACAGAAACAAAGTTTTGACCAGTTCTAGTTTGCAATTTTCACTTGATTAGAACCAACAATTGCAGTGTAAGCAGCTGCTAGCTTGCTCTGGTACCTAAAATTTCAAATCTATTTCGATCAATATTTTCAAAAAAATCCAAAAAAGTGCAAGTGTGCCAATTTTCGATTTCTCTCATTCGGGAAAACTGGTTCCATTGTCGCCAGATGAGCTCATCTTTCCATAGGGACCGTGTGGAGGAAACCATCGTCTGGACGAGTTGGTCCAGAGGCGGGGCCCCATTCATGTTGTTATGTCCTCGAATGTTAACGGCAACGCTCGGAAGTAGGCTATGCATCAACCTCTGACCCTGCCGACCCGCTGACCTGTCTCCCTGAGCCTTTTATTTCAGCTTTTTATCCTCTCAGCCTCCGCATATTTGCATCGTCCGTAATTTATGGACGCTGTTGCCGGTTGCCATTTATTTTACGGTCCGTTCGCGTGTATGGCGATTTTTTGCGCGTCCCAGCCGACGATCCTGCAACGAGTCCTGCACAAAACGTTTAATGTCGCAATAAAATCATGTTTTAACGGTGAGATTTACGAGATTTTGCGCAAATATGACAACATTTAATTAAACGTCGATGGCCCATCGTGACTAGGGGTCTCGCAGGAATTTTTTGCCGGTAATTACGACCCGCGTTTTTGCGCGCCACGCCGGATGCGCTGTCACAACATTCACACCGTTAAGACGGCGCGTTGTGGACAGTCAAAATGTTCATTTGAATTTCGCACCCGAAAACAGATTAGCGGTGTTGTCAGATCGACGCCACCGAGGCAGCTTAACCTTTGAGTTTTCCTCGCATAATTACACACTCGAGTGCTCCAGATCAGAAAAAAGGTTTTAATTGCGGCAATTACGCGCTTTTTTCTAGTGTTGCCACGCTTGAACCTCGAAGACGATAAGCAGGTTGCATTTTCCGTAACCGCTTCCAAGGATTTATGAAAATTTTTGTTACGTCATAAGATCAGGTGTGTGGCTAAACAGTAGACGATTTATGAAATTAAAACTTTTCTACTAAAAATTAGATAGTCTATGACAGACTCTTAATTTTAGAACACTTAAGGGTGAGAAAATAGCTGAAATTTTAAAAGTACGTATTTCTTCAAAACCGTTTTGAAAATTTGAAGAAAATTGAGATTATACGTAACAGCTTAATGGTTACATCTATACTTGTGTAAATTTTTAAGCAATAATTTTATAAATGAATATTTGAGTTTTCTTCGTTTGCTCTTCTTGTTTATATTTTGAAAATGTTGGAACGATGCTAGTAGAAGCTGCTTTTTTATTATTAAATGGAAATAAAAATGTATTCACTACAAACAAAGTACAGTATTTCTTTAATTAAAATTAAATATAACATTATACTACAAAATAAAAATTTGGAAACCGAACCACTGGTGTCATGGTTGGCCCTTTATAGTTCCCCGAGGATACAAGGTATGTTTTTTAAGTTTCTCAAGCGGAAAGTTACCAACTATTCGCTTCATAATATATCGTGCAGGAGAATCTGATGTTTCATCTGCATTTTGCCAAAAAAGTATAATTTTTTAATAGCTGTATCCTTAAAAAAATTCACTTACAAGATCATTATAAGCTTTACAGGAAACTTACCATGTACTCTTGATGCTTGCCTAAACTTTTCTTATAACTAATTTTATGTTTTGCAGTTTACTTAACCGTATTGTTAGCTTCCAAATCCCCACCTCATTTTTACCTAGACGTAGAACTGCAGAAATGGGCAGTAGTACCCTAAGGTGTTAGTATTAAAGGTTGTTACTCCAAAAAGATAGCAATTTCGTTTTCGAAAAAGGGTACCTTTACACTTGTAGTGTTTTGTGAACAAACATGCAAAACATATTGGTCCTTCGAGCTGAGTCGAACAATCCAGACACTCTCTCCAAATCTCCAGATTATCAG
>QDEB01080275.1:0-16334 GCA_004193795.1 Asbolus verrucosus
AAAGAAGTTAAAGAAGGGGCCTTTTCGGTGGGACACCCGGTACTTGTTTTTTATTTTAACAAAATATTCGCTCTTTCCGATATACCGGAAGTGGTTAATCTAAATGTTTTTGCTTGTTTTTTGACAAATCGAATAACAAAAAAAATTTTTGCCACATGATGCAGAATTTTCGAGGGACACTATATGATAAAATTTAAATAATAAATCGTAAAGTATTGAGGTCCCTAATTACTTATGGGACGAAAATTTTAAAATCTCGAATTTGAAATTTCTACTTAACACTAATCGTTTTTAAAATTTTGCTTTTTTTGACAATGTTCTAGAAATATTGACTGAAAAGGACTTTGTAAAAAGTTGCACTACACATTAGCCGATGTAAGGCAGGTCAGAATTATTGTTCCGTATTATTGTATAAATTATCTCAAATATTCTGAAAGTACTTGTAACAATCGAAAATAATAAATGAATAATTGTAAAATTTTAAACATCAATCAAAAAATAGAAATTTATCAAAAATCAATCAAAAGAATAACAACTTTTTGATTAACTGATAAAACTTAATTATTTGCCTCTCACAATGATATTAATCTGACGAAATAATATCTAGTGTTTGAAAAATGTGATGTTTGCCTTAACTGTATAAAAATAACAATAAAACGTTGAGAACAAATTCAAAATTAAATTATTTAGAAGCATTTCANNGCTAGTGATTGGCCGTGATTCGATTTCTCGTTGTGAGTTTGAGATGAAAGGTTTTTGAATGAAATGAGACGGAAAAAATTCGAAATCTACGATATTTTGACGAATTATTTAACGAAGAAAGACGGGCAAGGACGTCTTCGTCGCAGAAATGCCCCAGAACACGTGCAAAATTTATGTATGCCGAACAGCCAGCTTAATTATTACAGGCAATTATTTGAAAAAACAACGAGATGCTAATTTACCGACAATTTTACAGTCAAGCTGTCTGAAAGCTACCAAAGCGAAACAATTATTGTTTTGGCAAACGCCTCGCCGACATTGAATTACTTGTTCTAACTAATCGTCTTAGTTTTATGTTTAAACTCGCTACATCCAGTAAATAATTGATAAAGTTCGAGGAGCGAGGGTCCACACTGACTCGAAGAAATTGCCACATAAGCCGACCATCACGTTTAAGATTCTGGAATTTATCAACTCTGTTAGCAATAAAAAAATAAATTTTTATTATTAAATTACATACTCAAGTTTCGCGAATGCATCACGACTGCTTGTAAATCAGATTGCACAGACTTTGAAACCAGAACTGAACCAGTTTTACTCATAGGGATTGTGAAAAACCGCACTCACCTGCAAACTTCCTCACCCATTTAATTATTGTATTTTATTGCGGAAATAAATAATTTCTGAATATACGCATCGGAATGTTGAACTGCTAGTGTCACTTTCATTCTTCGCTGTATCTGACTCTTTTTAATAATTGAATTAATTTATACCACATTCTTACTAGTTTTTTCATTGGTTTTTCTGATTTTTGTCTTTTTGCGTCTGTAACTTCATTATCCGCGGCAAACTTAATATGTACTAGTTCTGAAACTACTCGTTTTATTTCAGGAGGACAACTCATCTTCACATCTACTGCTGCCTTATTTCAAACAACATTCTTCATCCTCCGACATATTTGATATCTGACGTGCAGTTGCTGCATAATTAATTCAGCTAGTAATAATCGAAAACTTTTCCTGACATGGCCAACTTATTACCAAATGCTTCAGTCGGCCATTTTGGGGCCAAAGCAGCGCGGGAATGTTTAAAAGTTCAATTGGAAGACAGTTGTTCGACCAAAAAGAGGACAAATTGGGTTGAAAATAGAAGAGGTTGGAAGTACACCAGACTCACCTAGGACAAAGCTCTCAACTGCAAACCGCTTTAAACGTTTCCTAGAAATAGTCTCAAGAACGTTTCAAATATTAACGATTTTGAAGAAGAATAGAATTTCAAAAATTGATCCTCATTAGAATGTAATTTAGGTGTAAGTACATGTGTAAACATTCTCGGAAAACGTAATGGGCATAAGCCAACAAGTGATGCTGAAATTTCGGGGATAAGCTTTCTCGTAACAGATAGTGTGGATATTTTCACCAGAACCCTTTTCATTACTTTTATTATTCGACTTGTACACCAGAAACGTCGGCATCATACAAGTTTTTAATTTGTTTCCATTTTCATTTCATTTCGTTAATTTATTTGGTAAATAAATTGGTTGATGACATGGTGGCTCCGAATTGTATCAATACCTTCTCATTTTTTTCTAATTCTGTTAATATGTACATTTTTGTCCTCAGAACGCCTTTGTAGATTTATTTCTCAGAAGCTTTCAAAGCTTTCTTTACACAAGATCAAAACCAAAAATATCTCCCCTGAACGGATGTGCCACTTCGAGCTGTAGAGAACTAATTAAGTGATTTATTTGAAAAAACTGGAGCATTTGTGGTGATGTAATAACTCTGTATTCCAGTTCTTTACACATTTTGCGAAAAAAAACTGCAATTCATTCGTCACATGATGTTTTTCAGCAGAGCAAAGGTCAGAGAGTTTTCATGTCATCCAGTTTAACATGGACTTAAAAAATAAATTCGATTAATGACGCTGGTGAACGTTATTGCTTAATTGTCACCTAATGACTAGAATATTTCCAGAATTTGGATCAAAATACAGAAATCAATAATTTTTGGGCCAAACTGAGGGGAACCGTCGGTTTTTTATTAAAAGCAACTCAAAGTGTGCAACATTATTGCATGCAAGAACATAATAACGTTTCATTTTCTGAAACAATTCGAGATATGCTGAATTTCAGGATTGCTTTCTGTTACGAAAAACGCAATTAGATAAAAACATTTTTTTCACAATGATAAATCAAGGTTACGTTTAGAAAATACGTGACGTATTTTATTTTGCTGAACGATGATGGTTGCGTGCAATGAAATTGTAACTGTTTGAAAAGCGGGGGGAAACGAGGTGTTTTAATCTAATCTAGTCCGCCTAGTATTGCGTCAAATTCATCTTATCGATCTTTATTCCAACGAGAATCCTTCATAATGTATATTTCAGTTGATAGTTGTAGGTTATATTATTTACAGAAATCTGTTATGGTGATTGGAAGGGTGGAACAAAATCGAGGCGATATTATCACGTTCGCAGTTAACCGATTAAAACTGATAAACGCCTCGATGTTTCAAAACAAGAAACATAAAAGTGGACACAACAAAGTATCGAACATTTATGCGACAATAGTGGAAAAGTCGTATCTTGCGTGTTAAAATAATGCCAGTTGTAACAAGTACAATCCTAGTTCTATCAGGCTTGTGCCTACACGTGCACATGCAGATAGCATTTTTTTGAAATTTAATCGTGAATAAACAGAGATACAGAGATAGTTATTGTTTTGGTGTGGTTCATCGTTTAGCATGGAAATTATCCAATCCATGAATTAGTCATTTGGGATAAATATACATTGGTTTCTTATCTGTTCGGAACATTTTTGGAATTTCCAAAGCTGGCTCTGTGTTTACAAAACCCAGTAATCCTTTTTCCGGGAAAAGCATGTGGTTAATCTTGGCTCGTACCTGACCGGAAAATAATTCTAACAATGACGACAATTATGGTTACCTAAAATGGCACGTCATCGCTCGGGAATTTATTATCTTTGCATATTTTGCTCGTCTTGCAGAGCTGAAGACGAATTTTTGTTACTTTGTTACATTGAGAGAGTTCTGTTAAAATTTGCGAATGCATCGTTGGCAGCAAATTTTAATTTCTTTTTTTTATGACTTTACGGAGGGATAGTGGGTATTCACATTAACTTGATGATGACGTCATGCAACAGATTTTAAAACTGATGACGCAGGGTTAACATTCCCATTTTTACTTTCTCGAAGCAAGTTGAGAATAACAGCGAAAATGGTAAACCATGCCGCCACATATCGTTGAATTCAGTATTTTTTTTCAAAATTATTCTTATTTAATATTGGATCTGTTACATAAAAGAAACAGCTAAAATACAGCTTTTAGTGAAGCTTATCCTAAAGATTGTAAAGTAACACTTGTGTTCTTGAATGGCTATCAAGAATACGTGTAGAAAAAAAATTGGTGATTTTTGGTGTTTATCGTTTGCGACAATGAACACGTCAAACTACATTTAGTTGAACGGAATTAAAAAAAGTCCGTTAACAACTGAAAATTATATGTACGTCAACTAGGTGTTATCTTTATTACGCAGAGAATTTTTTTTCATGACGTAGAATGACCTTATCATCGATAAGGTTTTAAAAACTTGAATGTCATAAGATAAAAGGATACAAAAGTGTCATTCTTTTGCAACAAACCTTTCCATTTCGTTTATAATTTTATAAATACAATCTAACATCAAAAGTAATAATTAACATTTTCACAATTTTAATTTGCTTTTAACATTTTGATTTTTTATCTGCGACCTCTCCTGGTACGTAGCTGAACCTCATAGTAAGACGATGTCAACAATCTGTGTCGTGTATTTCTCGTATAATTGATTGTTACTCTAATAATTCTATTATGTTGTTAACATTTGACATAATAAATAATACCAATAATAATAAAAGTGTCGGACTTTATCGGAAATAATAATAAGCTAAACGAAAATCGTCTCAAGTCAAAGATATAAAATGACTTTTCGGAAGCATAATTTTCCAAATTACAGAAAATAAACGTTGCGTAATAATATAATAGTCGTCGTAATGATTAATTATTTTCGCGTGGGAACAGAAATAAATCTGCGAGATTGTTATATGAGCGATAAAAGAGGAAACGATACGAACATTTCACGGTAAAGGAAATCAAACAAAAATGGCATGTTACCTAAACAATCTATAGAAGCACGTAATTGTTTAAAGTAAGAAATGTCAAATGAGGTTATCTCATTGACATACTTTTTCGCGGTCATATACAAAAAAAAATGTTTGTTTTAACAGCGAAAGTGCAACAAATAGATATTATATTAATCCGTATTTTCTAAAATTTCCAACTTTTGCACACATTCTCACTACAAATGATAATAACGACTGCAGTCATTGCGCAAAGTAATTATTCCAGCTGGTCGTCTTCGGCTGTTTCGAAATTTTTGTGTTTCTGCTGTCTGAAATCGCAATTAAAGACAAATCTTGCAGCGACATTACTGAAATGTCGATAACAGTTGATAAGAGCAATAACTCATTTTGTTAAGGTTTTATTAGTAATTAAAGTTCATTTCAATTAAGCCTTGATAAGGCTGTGAATAATTAAAATGGTGTTGCTTTGCTATTATCATTATCGCACGCCGCATGTTCGCATACTTTTGTTTAGATATCGCTGAAGCGCATTAAAATCATTTGTTTTTTTCAAAATCGACCAAGACTTCTTACGCAACCGTTATTAGTAACATATAATACGAATTAATTGTATTTTACTTTTATTTTTAACGGAATTTTTGCAATAATGCTCTGTCCCTCTGGGGTTTGGTTATCTGATGACTGTTCCCTATCTTTCATGCATGCATTTCCGCTGAAAATTTTGGCGGAAATACCATTATTGATTGCTTTCTTGGGAAAATGGCAATAACAGTTTTCGTCGAAAGCAATCAAACCAAAATTTTTAATTCTTGTTTTACTTCTAATTAAATAAAATTCCGTATCGAACGCAAAACTCTTAGTGTAATTTGTAATTTTATAATAATTCCAATAAAACCAGTTATTAAGTTTTACCTTAAGTGACATAGTTATGAGTTGCAAAAAATGTTTATGTACAATTTCTAATTTCAGGTAAATCTTCGACTTTCAAAGTGCTTTTACTTTTAACGGCAGTTTTTCTGCGAGTTTCATTTAAAAATTAAAGCATGAATTGGATATTTTATTTCTACTCTGCTATCTATTATTTACTTTAATTCCACGAGGAAGGTACCTAGTTTTAGAGCGGGAATCAGAACGTTATTATTGATCGGAACTTTATATAACATCTTATTATAAAACCTCCAACATGAACTTAAAACGAAACATACAATTACTGCCACTAATAATTGATGAGCACTATTAAAAATTAAATACAAGTGACAGTACATGCCTACTAATTTCACCTTGAGAGGATGTAATCCATTAAAAATTGTGAATAATAGAGACGTCATATAAAAAATCTTATTGATTTTGTGCGGTAAATTCAATCTGATCGTAAGAAGTCATTTTAATAGACAACACGGCCAAAATTTAATAAACAAATATTGTAAATCTAACGCAAACATAACATTACCGAAACACTAATATTGCGCGAAGTAATAATATTAACAAAATATTTTTGTCCTTGACTATTATCACCGATAAACCAATAATCAATTTGTACTATGTACTCGTGGATTACCTATTATTTTATTTCTGTAACACAACTGAGTTTATTAATAAAATAGTTACATTATTTTTCGTCNNATTAAATTTACTATCAATATTTAGCCAATGGAAACCAGAATACGAGGTCACTAGTAACCCTAGGTTCAATTTTCAGTCTTAAAATACACTCTTAATGTAAATTTTGTTTAAATTTTCACTAAACTGTAACTAACATCTCTAAATTTATTTTGTACACAATTTAAATGACGATATTCGCCATTTTTTTGTATTCCCTATTAGATTTATGTTTCACGGTTTTGGCACACATTTTTCGGAAATTTTTTCTTTATTCCACAACTCAGTGAATAGTTTTTCAAAACTGATCTGTTCAAAATCTAAACGTTAGACTGTTCAAACACTTTCCTTTCTTCAGTCTTCTTTGTCTTAGTATCTTGACTAGCCGCTCTATTTTCTATGCTGCATTTTCCTTTGCTTTCAATTTTTGTCTCGTTTGACACTGTGCGACTTGGTTATTTTATAAAATGATTTTTTCATTATAAGAATCCGATTTTTTGTTATCTTGTCTATAACGTTCATGGCCTCTCATATTGCATTAACAATTGAGAATTTTGATACGATATTTGAATGTGAGTAAAATTTTTCAAAAATATATATATGTATAATTTGTATTTTGTGTTACTTTCCCATTTTCACAAATTTCATTTGCTTCAAATCGTTTTGAATAGTTTCATTTTTTTCCTTTTTGGTTTAAACTTACACCCACTGATTTAGAAGACTTTTTTTTTAATTGCTTTGTTATTATTTCTATTCCTTTTTTGTCTTCTAGAATCGTCATTATTTGTTTTTCTAGTTTCTGTATTGCTAAGTTTTCCTTCATTTATAATTCTTCAGGACGTCCTCTATGTTATTCTCGATTTTTGTCAACATATATTTTTCTATTTATGCTACATTCTGTTTGTATATTTCTGCATTCTGTAGACATAAATAACATAAGTTGTCAAAGTTTAACATCTATTTCAATTATTTCATTTTTATAGTTCTAATTTTTTGTTTCCTTGTATCTGTAATATTATGTAAAATATCAAAGGACATATTTCCATTCCATTCCATTCCATCAAAAATATTTGGCAAAGTTTCTTTCCTCCAGGAATAATGTTTTTCCAGACAGATCTTTAATATTCTCCTGTGTCGTACAACTCAGCGCAAATTTTGAAAAAAAATTAAAAAACATGTTCAAATATCTCAAATTTTTTTGTGTGCAGAAAAGCAACGAAAGAGGGAAATGTCTGAAAATAAAAGTATTAATAACTTTTTCCTATATAGATTGTAGCACGCCATTAGCACCGGTAACTGTGGGTGCCCATTATACGAAGTAATGAAAGTTCGTTGATTAATACTGGAAAAGCGTGATACATTATGATGCTCTTATACTCTGCTGAGTATCGTATTATCAAATACTGTACCTCGAGGAACTTAAACAGCTCGCTATGCGTAAAACGAAAAATATTAATAATATCGTTTAGATGAGCTTGTGAGGTGAGTCGATGACTTTGCTCTTAACGGCATCGTAATTCTGTTCCTTATAACGGAGTTAAACAATCGTGTCATTTCACCAGCTCTGCACTGATTCCCTACGTCACCGTCTAACGTTGCGAAACAGTACTGTTTTTGTTAATTCACCAGAGTCAATTGGTATTACATTTGATTTGTTGAGTTTCACCTGTTCAACAGGAAGTCGATTTTTTCCCATTCAAACAATACCTGTCTCTGATGTCAAGCATTTTCGGGGCGCAAGTGCTACTTCACAATTTGAAATATTTCTTGAATCGTCAACGTCGCGATTAGATTTTGGCGATATTACAATTTCGTTTATCAAGCGTCGAAAACATGTTAAATGAAAGCTCGTCTTATCTAAATCCCGACCATAATGTTTACTCTCTAATTTTATTAAGTCAAATATTTCAAAAATCACAAAATCACGCTGACGAGACACGTTTTTGAAATTTTATCAGGGCACGCCGAAAAAGTAAGAGATTATTAGAGAGATATTGCAGATTAATCCTGCAGATACGTACGGCAAGTCCAAGGATTGCCCTTAAAGCATTATCGTAAGGATGCCTGTTGGACAATAAATTCCGTTCAATAAAATATAAATCTAGAATATTTCCAATGATAATTATTTTTAAAATTTACTATTCCATTGTGTACAACGAATTTAGTTTATTTGGATAAATTATGTCCAAAAAGGACATAATTTTTTGAACGGAACAATTGCCAAATTTAATTGAAATTTCTGTGGTTGAGGAGGGATCGAGTTTGTGAGAAAATGACGTATTTTAATGTATTTCAGTGGTTCGTCGAGGTTTTTCGATGTTAATTTTTGTTGTTGTTATTACTATTAATTTCATTAAAGTATCAGGTGATATATGATAATAGTAATCGTATATGAAAATACAAAAAAAATATTATCAAAAATAATCAGTGTGATTGACATTTTGTGGACTTTTTTTCATTATTATTAAAACGATAACAGATTATTGGGAGTTACTCGTTATATATGAGCTTTGCTTATCTGAAATCCTCCAAGTAATTAGAAATCGTGTTATTTATCATAAGACATTTTTTCAATGTGGCTATTTTAATGACGAAAGTTGATCCAAATATTACGTTTTTAATTAATGGGTCCAGCAGTTTCAGCATGAAAAATCTTCAAATGTCAAAAAACATTTACGGATTAACAGATAAACATATCTGAATGCAAATACTTTATCTTATCGTGATCAAAATGCGATATTCAACAATGAAGTTTCCAAGCTATAAAATGTATAATTAAATGTATGTTCAATAAAAATTTAATACTTTTAAGTTAGGAGGTTACACTTAATGAAAGATTAGATTTAGATTTTAAAATAATATATTCCATTCGTTTTAGAAATAATTGTAACGTTACAATGTAGCAGAAGGGGGCCTTAACTTCCTCAGCAATAATTTGTTGTATTTTATTATTTTTTATTTATTGTTGTTATAATTCATAAAATTTGAGTAGTCCTTCATAACTTAAGTTGGTCACAAATGTAATTATTTTAAACTGTTACTTTTTTTGCAATAACTTGTGTAATTAAAAAAGTAGAACATATTTTATAAAATAATATGTTTTTTAATATATCGTAGACGAGAAGTTAATTTTATTAAAATAAAAGTTAATTAACTCATTCTGTTAGTGCTGAAAATTCGTTAGTCACTAGTTTTTACAGGGTGTTGATTAAATTCTTATCAATAAAAGTAATGATATAACAGTATTTTACTGTTGCTTTAACAATTTCATACGTAACTTAGTTGAATCAATAATGGAAGTGCTAAACTTTTCATCAATCATCATAACACATAGTCATAACTTTTGTTCATCTGATACCATAAATCAATAAGAAAAAGGTGGAATTTGCTATTCTGATAGGACTGAAGAGTAGGCAGAAAAAATCCATTTTCGTCTCTCGTAGTAAAATAATTTTTATTATCATTTTGAAGTGTTTGAATTATTAAAAAAAAAGTTTCCGTTTAAATAATTTACCTTTACACGTATTCAGTGACGTAATATTTACCAAAGATAGAAGATCTGATAGCAAAAATAGTAATTTGTTAATCTTAAATTCGTGAAATGGAGCATTTTAATAAAAATCGTAACATTCATGCAGCGAGCGAAAATGTTTCTAGATCAAGACCTCGTGTGGGTGTAATAATCATTATTGTTAAAACTTAGCACCTCCACTTGGTTTTCAAATTTTAGATAGCTATGTGGTTACGCAACGCTGTTTCGGTAACATGTTGCCCAACTTTAAACGAACGTGCAATTGTTCGAAATTAAAACATTCGTAATACCCTTGTCTCACCTACAACACAAGAGAAATTGCTAGAAATCGAACAGGAAAGTGCAGGTGAAATTGTAGCAGCGTATGTCATCTGCAAATGGAAAGCGTCCGATCTGATAGGCTGCAATGAAAAATTTTCATGCTCCTCTTAACATAAAAAGAATAAGTGTAACATCGGATTAGTTTTGTAAAAAAATCCCCATTTGGACTCGAAATTTCTTAGTCATTTGGCTTAATTGCAAAAGAGTTATTTTGCGAAGTACAAAACAATAAGTGAAAGGAAAAATATTGCTTCCTGCAAATTAAAAGTGTTCATTACAAATCTTTGACAATTTAATTGGAGTGAGCTTGAAAAAATCAATTATAATCTTGACGAAACAGGTAAATCGGTGGTCAAGCGAAGTCGCTGTTAAAATGTTATTTCGTCAGATATTTATGCGGATGTGGAGAGCAAATGGGATTTATTATTGATTGGAAATAAATTAGTTGCAATGGGGCACTGAGCCAAAGCTATGCATATCCTGATTCCGGAGGTCATAGCAAAAATACCACTAATCTAAATCCAATTTGACCTCGCTAACTAAATGTAACAGCCACGGCCTCAGGGGGAAAAATTGGCGTAAGGACTTCTCGATTTATAACATAGCTCTAGTTAACCAGCTAATAATATAAGATAACAACAGTCAACCTATTGACCGATTAAACTAATAAATTAGTGTAGATATGCTTACCTATTTATGTCTATAATCAGCGACATTGAAAACATTCTTTGATAACATAAAAACAACAGAAACAATAAAAATACTGCAAAAATGCTAAATTCTTTGTGAAATCCTGTAATCTTATTCTTAAATAAAAAAACTCAAAATGCAGCTAGTGTACAAAAAATAGATAGGCGTTGTCTTGTCTTTTTAATGCAATTATGTTCTTTTTGTTTACTAGTCCAGACGGCTCAGTAAAACGCCGCAAACAACAAATTAAGATAACCATGTCGTAAAAAATTATTCGGAATTTGCAAATTTCCAAGGTAAATTTCCTTACTTGGCCTCATTATTGAAGCTGAAACGTGCCGTAATGTCATTTTTATTGTCTTTCGACGAGTACGGAATAAATGAAACGCATTTTTTGCGTCTTTTTATGTCGCCTTTATCGGTTAACATTTAAAATTGCTTTAACCAAAAATTAATATACCTTTTAGTTGCAATATTTTGGGAGTATACGAACAGTTTCTTCACATACGATTCACAATCGAAGAAGGAGAATACAGAGACGATCTTTCTTCGACCCTTAGAGCTTTAAATGTGAAACAATTTTTTTTTCTTTCTTCTTATTCTAATGTTCGCCTGGACTGTGGAATTTTGCCCCTGAAAGGGAATTTATTATTATTGTTATTATTTTATTTGATATTATCAATTTATTTTTACTAGATCGAGTAATGACATGAGAAATAAGACATAGTTGTTTCAAGTTCAATAACTTATCGTTTAAGGCAAACTAGTAATCATCATACAAACGATTTTCGTCTTGGATATGTGCAAACAACTTGTTAAAAAGTGGGACGTTATTTTTGAAACAATCTAAAAGAGTACAAGATAAAAGAGAAAATTTTTCTGAAGATTTGTAATTAATAAAATAAAAGAATATGGAATACTTCTAGAGCAAGAAAATAAATGTGCACAGAAGAAATCCTGAAAAATGTAGTCATGACTAAAACAAAAATTGTCTGAAATATGAAAGTTACTAAAATTAACTAAAAAAAGAACTGGTTGCAGATACAAATAAATCTTTATACAGCGGAGGAATAGAAGTATTAAATCCAAAATACTTCAAATTTCTAGAAATAAATATAATAAAGCGGGGTGTAAGAATGTGATTTGGGGTGTAAAAATCTCGTCCTTGTCTAATTAGTCTTTTATAGTTAAAAAAATATTTAACCGTCAACCGTTCTTTAATACCATTTCAATCAATTTCGGAACACCTGTATAAAATAAATGAATACTAAATATAAAGCTGTGGCCCAATTTCGATTTGGCAGTTTTCAATTAATTATTATTGTTGTTTTGGCTTTTGCATGAACCGTTTTTTAATTTATAGTAATGCTATTGAAATATTTCAAGAGGATGTTGCTCTTCCAAGAACATAAATCAATAATTCGACACCTACTCTAATTTTCTCGGGCAAAACTGGTTACCGTTTCTTCATTGTTATGCAAAAAGCATTGTTTACAGTTACGAAAAGTGTAGGTACGGATCCGTCAAAATTTGTGTGCATCACCGTGTATACTTTTCGAGTTCTGATTTGGTACGCGACCACTACGTGAGTAAATCTTACTTAATCGGAATTGCCCGTTAAAAATAGTAAAATGGTATAATAAAACTATTTTAAATGTCCTTAAATTTTCGTTTTTATGAGTTATTTTCGCCATAAATAAAAGCCCCAATAATATTTACATAAATAACCACGAACTAATGAGCGAGCAGTAAAGAAGATAATAAACCTGAACAAATTAAATATAAATATCTATTTTCGTTAACAAATCTTGCACTTGGCGGCGAGGCCTAAATCACTTTTGGTTCCGAAGTTGCAGGCTCCTAAATGGAATTCGTCCACACTGCCGGATTTAGGCAATACAATTCTAATATTTCATAGAACAGGTTAACGATCTGGCGATGGTGTGGATATGGCTTCCACGTGAGCGCCTATGTATGGACCATCGAAATCGTAAACACACCAACTATTAATTTATAACACTGGCCGGTGACACGCGCTGGATTTAGACGTTATATCCGTGAATTTTTTCGGTAACGACGTTTCCAGAACTGCTGTCGATTTTGTCACCAACGTCAACATTTCCAAAACAGCTTTTTCTCATGGTTATAATTTAATTTTATAGATGAACTTACATAATCCTAGGTGAGGCTGTCGTTAAAACTATTTGAGGCACGGAATTTTAGATCCACATTTATCTCTTTTGAAGGTTTTTATTCGGCTGGGTACCCATCTAACTTATTATAGATGACTTGAATAAATCTAACTTAACAGGTGATTGTAAATAAACGTGGATGCCGCATATTTCATTTATGATAATCGTTCTAATTATCCGTTACCCATTTCTTCACCAGGTGACCTAGCTTTTTTAAAATTCATGGCAACTAGCACCACCTTCGATCACAAATTGGAGTAATAAAACGGTGACAAATGGAGTCGTAGATCTCAGAATATAAATAAATATAATTGGTACATGGTGTTTTCATAATTTTCGAGGAAGCACTTGTGTGTTATTATTTCCTTGTATTTATTAATAAAAAATGGTTTGCAAGAAGTAGAAGAAAGGTCGTAAACTAGTTCTCGTCAATTTCTGCAATGTCTTTATTTCTGTCTTAATTTATGCGTGGTCAGATGTAAATAATATAACATAGTCTTTCATAAAAATTAAAATGATACTCGTAGTATCGTGCAACTAACAATTATCTCCGATTTGAAACCACCAGCCGTAGAAAATTCGTGGGATTTCTCACAATACAGGTCTTCGAGTAATCATATTAAGTCTGAGAACATCATTAGAAAATGTAGAAAATTTAAATACAATTTACAAAACATCCAAACAAACATCTCCGAACTAATAGTTAGCATTTGGCGCGAGGAACTACAAAATAACAATTTGTTTGCGCTTGTCAGCTTCGGAGGGATTTACATGCTTTGTTCTGAACATCAAGAACATGCGAGACGTGTACAACAACCGCCATTTTTGTACCAAATACATTTATTGCGTTATTTTTAAAAAGCTATTTCGGAGGATGCTTATTAGCCCGTCTCGAGTTCATAAAAGCTTCTGCTGAAACCCGATAGCGATTAATTGTAAATAATAAATTTAAAATGATAATTTCTCGCGATGTCTCTTTTCGAAAAGCGTCTATAAGATGATTTAGAATGATGGATATGTATTATCATTGGTGTCACCGCTTAATTTAGCTCCACTTAAGCGACAAATCTGAATTTTAAATGAAACGGCCTTTCGGCCTTTCGTCAGTCGCTTATTCAAATTAATGTGGGCTTGTTCTTTACGTCGCATTATTTATATTTCTACAAAACACGGATGAATCTGATCTTGTTGCAGATTTTTCGAAAAATCGTCAAAAATTTTGCAGCAACGAATTTCAGGAGTTAACTCACAGTATGGGAAATTTTCGCCAACTCTTTCGTTGCTCGTGCTAGTTATAAAACAGTTTTGGAGCATATCGAATTATTTCTTAATCATTTCAATTACAGTACACGCAACAGGACTATTTGCGCTATTTTTACTCGACCTACAAGATGGATTTGCTAAATAAACCCTCCTATTTAGAAAAAATCAATGGCGATGTTTAGCAAATCAAATTCGTCAAACTTTATTATCTTTCATTTACTTTTACCAAGTATTTGGTTCGTTATAAGCGAAGTTCGTAATAAACAACATCGCGATACAGACTTCAAAAATACTGACTGAATGTTGTTTCGGAAGGAAGAAAGTCAAATAAGGCCTAAGAAAATGATGCAGAAGTTTTGATTAAATTAAAAATTAAAGGAAGAAACTGAAAAAGAGTGAGATGTGGTAGTGTGACTTGGTCTTCAAGTGACGTTTTAACCAGGGCAACAATAACGATTTTAAGTGATCCTATGAAGCTATTTTTATGCGTTTCCCAATATTTCCAACATCTGAAGTATACATTTTTTATATCTACCTGGTAATTAGACCTTGGCCTATTGGACCAGTTTATTATTGGCTAAAATAAAAGCGTATAGCATCATAATGGATCTGCCAAGTAGAAAATTTTGTTTTCATCCTACTTATAAGATATTGATCAATCGCCGATCACTTTTAGAGAATCTAAACATTCAACCATCGGATCAATTAGAATGGAGCGTCGGGCTGGCCGAGTGTTTGTTCTGAAAGACGGATGATTCAGGACTATTATTAATTGTGTGATTTTTTCAGCAAGCAGCAGTAAATCCGCGAGCGAATCGAGTGAATCAAGGTAGAAATAAATAGTTGTAAGCTCGCGAGTGAGTTTGTGGTTAGAGACGCGACATTTGTTTAGATTTTCTGGTCTGGTCGCGGCAGAGACGCCAAATTTAACGCCGAAGCTTCGCTGCGCCCTTCCATCGACTGAAATAGCTGCCTGAAAGAGGGCACTCGCCAAGAATAGTATATCTCACGGTTGCAGCACGCGATCCTTCGCAGCTTTCGTCCTTTTTCCGTCCGTTGCGGGCCTCGGTCGGTCCTTCTCTCCTCGTACTCCTTCATAATTGTTTAAACTACAATTTCAGTAAGCATTTCTTGATTGGTGCGCCACGGTTGATATTTTTAGGACAACTCCGCGTTCCTGTCGCTACTTAATTTTATACATCATGATCCTACGTTTATGTTGCTGGCGTCGAAATGATACCTTCCTTCTTTGATTTGTGAACATCACTTATAAACCCACTGACGTGCAGAGCGTTTCAGCAAAAGTGATAAATAGCGTTCTATTCCGGTTCGTTTCTTGTTTACAAATTATTATTAAAATGGATTTATTGCGCTGAAATGTATTTAATACTGGCTTCACAGCTAAACTTTTATGTTGCGAAGTGTTTTACATCGAAATAAATTTATAAAGTAAATCGTTTGTTATAAATGACACACACAATATTCATATTTCACGCCAATAAATCTTAGCCCTTACGTTATAAAATCTTATTAATTAATAACTTGTTAAATTCTCATTTATCACCAGATCCATTAATATCTTAGCGTCTTTTACTTTTTAATTCGTGCTCCATGATACACTCCACTGTCCCTTTTTTAATGAATATTTATCATTTATGCCGTGTAACGATTAATTCGAGAAATGTAGTTCCATCACTTCATATATTATTTANNCCCCAATAATAAGGTTCATAAGGGAAAATGTCAGGTGATATAAGTTTTATTCTTGCAGATATTGTTAATTAGAATTATAGGCCTAGTGAGGCCAAGAAATGTCAACAGACAGACCAAACTAAGAGAATAAAATATCATCGATTAGAAATTAATTATTAATTAAATGAAATTGATTATTTCAAT
>QDEB01080288.1:0-13432 GCA_004193795.1 Asbolus verrucosus
ACGTTATAATAAGGGAAAAAATTTAAAATAATCAAGGGGTAAACTCAGATGTGGAATTAGAAGATTAAATTATGCAAGGGGCAGATTAGAAATCTGTGCTAGGATTAGACAGCCTTAAAATTCCGCTAGTCTCTAATAGATGGCAGCACTTCTTAAAATTTTGAAAGCTAATAACTCACACGCTAAGTAACCAATTTTGATTTTCTTTCTTTTGTGTGCCTCCATTCGATGTTTATGACAAACTGACAAAATTTCATCATGTTATGAGGGGCTGTACGCCCCTCATAACCCTTTGAGCTATATTGCCCATTAACAAAATTAGATCTACGAATTTGACAAAGAATCCGTACACAAAATTTGAACTCGATAGGTCAAAGCGTTCTTAAGTTATCGACGTGATGTTCTGTACGAGCACAAGCGAGCGAGGGACATGGACAAGATCAATAGCGCTCCTCGCTAATGCTCGTACGCTAAAAATTAATCTGAACAATAGGGATTTAACGTGGGAACATGTGTAGTGCATTTTATTTAATCATTGATTGCAAATAATCATATTTTACACTCTAACATAACGACGTCCCTAATGCAGTTACAACTTCGATTTTCCGTTCATGAATTACGTTAGGTTACGTTACGTTCCGTAATGAATAGATCAATGAAAAGTCTGCTCAAATTAAAATGAATCTAATTGGTCGATACAAGTTGGCTCTTAATTTCAAACTTTAAACATTTTTTTTTAACATTGGAACAACACTTGCGTTCAGATATACATGTATTATTCTTAGCTTATATTTGCTATTTCCAATTACTTCATCTTTTTTAGATCATCATTCATCTTTTTTATTTAGACTTATGATCATTCTTTAGACAACAGTTATATATATGTATATATTGTATATCAATCAAGTTCGCATATTCTTGATTGATACACAATTCTTCAACAACATTAATTAACATCGATGGTGTTAGTGATGTTGCCTCATTAATTAGTTCTTAATGACCCCACAGAAAAAAGTCAAAAGTTAATATTTAACCATTAAATCAGTCTTATGTGATGGATCTGCAGATTATAACGCTTAGAGACCTTGTATACGATATGAATTTAATCCCTCTTCATATAATGTTTTCCAAACAATTAACGTTGAAACACACGTACGTAATGCTCGTCGTCATATACTGTCATTTAGCTCTTTGCCAACAGCTTGCAAAATTTCGGGTTCACTTTGTTAAACATTCCAAGTTCTTGCATAGCCCCGATTTTGAACATGAGGGTTAAATTTGCCAAAATCCCGTTAAAGCTGTGCAGTAATTGTCTATGCTTTTAGAAACGCCGTTTGCACAACAATTACAATTACAATTACATTTTCTCCATTACAATTTCTAAAGACATTTCATCAGTTAATTCAACATTTGTATAACTTATCGCTCTTAGTTATCAGGAGACAAAATAATTTACAATACTCAAAAAGAACACCACCACACTGTAAAATTGTCAGATAAATACTGAATTTGTATACACCGGTTTTTGACACGAAATTACACACAGAGTTTTTGTACACAAAAACCATTCTTTGTTATTACTTTTCTTTCATCGACTACATTTTACGTATGGAGCGGGTGGTTAAAATTAAGGGCGCAAAATTCTTTAAAAAAATATGTGATTTCGAAAAAATAGAAAAAAATGTTTAGTTTAACGAATCCTACCACTGATTGAAATATTTGCAAACATTTCAATAACACCCTGTTTTTGTATATATTTTAAAGTAATTAAAAATCTCCCGAAGGTCTCTAAAGCCGATGATTTTTTTTGATACATTCTTTGAGATATGAAAATAACATTTCCCAGTACAAAAACAAAAAAAAAATCAGTTAGATGTAAGCAACAGTTCAGCTGGCAAAATCTTAAATATGTGTAAACGGAACATGACTTACCCCCTTGTTTTTTCTCCTTTATTAAGATATTGATATAAAATTTTTAAAAAACAATTTATAAAATTCGATTTTTTGACAAGAGCTATCAATTTTTTGTACTTTTAGTTTTGTCACAAATGACCACAACTTTCTTACTTTAAATGAGACGCCTCATCTATGTTTATCTTTTTTAATTCTACATAAAATTCGGAGTCCAATAATGCTCAAAATGGCTTTTTGGCACCACTTTTTTTGCGTTGTAACGTTATCTTACAAGGCCGCCACTACCCAGCACGGCCATCACGCCAGATTCAGATACAGCTATTAAGTGATGTGATTTTAATCCAGCGTAATTATCCCCGTCTTGCCGCACAATATTTATCATTTATTATTATTATTATTATTAACTGTTAATAATCTGGAAAGTTTTTTAAAAGCCTCTAGCTAAGTGAATTGTATACGTAAAATTTGACATTTATTTTTTTCCATTTTTGTTTATCGCTATGTGATTCAGCACGTATGATTAAAAAATAAATTTTTAATTAAAAAAAATGTTTTTGTGTCCGAAAGAACACTTTAACGGCTCAGAGAATTTTAAGTAGAATTTAAAAATAAAAAAATATGTGGTGTGTCTTATTTAAAACAAGAAAGTGGTGTCATTTCCGGCGACACTAAAAAAATTGATAGTTTACATCGAAGAATTTATTTTTGATAAATGAATTTATTTCGTTATAAGGAAAAAAGGGGAGTGAGCTATCTTTCGTCCACAATTTATAAGTTCAGTTACTTCAAACATTTTTGCTTATATGGTCGCAGTTATCCCGCTCCCAAACACTGACGGTTAATTATTAAGAAAAGTAAACAATTCCTAAACGCTGAACAATACCAACAAGAGGGCAATTTTGAATATAATATCTTTTATCAGATGACGATGACAACTAAGCGTATAATGGTTATTTATATATAACAAAATGTATGTTTATCACACGAGCGAGAACAATTGTTACAGGAGCGGTATTTTGCGCTCAAGATGCACGCAAAATACAACAAATTATTAAGTTAAAATGATTGTCAGTGATTGCTGTCAACGCTTCTTGGCTGTATTTTACAGCAACATCTCTGAAGAGTTTCTAAACTGTTTTTTACTGCACGCATTAAAAGAGAATGATTTATTCCACACACAAAAAGTTGTGTTATCATTTTACTTGCGTAAACAAAAAAATATTCTATACCCACCCTGTTGTGAAATTTAAAAGCTTTTAAGCACATTTACGATCAATCATAACTCATAAACAGATCAGCATAGTGGGAAATCACAACAAACATCGCAAGTTTTCTTTGTGTTCACGTACCCTTTCCACTGGCAGAAATAACTTCGCATATGAATAAATCAGTGCGAACTCTGCAAATCATCGTTCTGAATAACCAAAGTTAAACTAAATTCTTTTTTTTTTAGGTTATCTTAAAATGCAAAATCCAGGACATGTCATTTTTATTCTCCCAACTATACAATATGGTTTTAATTACGATCTGCACAGTTTACGCCGTGAAAACTCGGAAAATTCCAGAAAACTTTAATGAGTCTAAATTCATAGGATTCACCATGTATACAACATGTATAATATGGCTTGCCTTCATTCCGATTTATTTTGGAACAGGAAATTCGTATGAGGTAAGTGTAATGCAACCTTAAAATAGTATTATTCATTCCGCACAGTAATTCTTGTATTCGATGAAGCTAATTTGATTTGGAATGGATTCTGGAAGGTTTATAACAACACAATAACTCTTTGTCTGTCTGAATGATAACTAAAATGGTAAGATCGTGAATAGCCAGGCCAATGTTATTAATCATACGTTATTCGGCCAGAAATGTGGTTATCTTTCATGAAAAATGGTACACCACATTCTGGTGTTTCCCAACAGAAATCCTTCAAAATCAAAATGACGTCCTTTGATTTATATAAATCCTAAACAACCTTCGAAGAACACCTTTTGATAGAAATTTAAAAAAAAAATTTAAATAACAACGAGAGAATATTGTATCAAAACTAAATGGCTGAAAATTAAATTGACTTGGGAATTTCTGTTTATATGAATGTTTGATCACCGATCTCCGATGCAACATAATTTCCTTGGAAAATCATTTATTAGTCTGTCACTCACATTATTACAGATCGAAAATGCACCATCATCTACAAGGGTTCAAATCTTAGACATGCGAAGCGAATCAACCATCACAAAAAATTCTTATTGTGTTTAATAATGAACTTAAATCGTTTTATCAGAATTAAGCCTGCGTAACATCCGACAGCAATTTAAACCATTAAATCCCAAATTCTCCAAATTATCGGTTTCGTTTCTTTGTAGGTGGAAAGCTACGTCCGGTCATTATTCTTTGTTTAATTAATCATTGTTCAGTAATCCATCCACTATTATACTCTACAAAATCTTTCATAATTAGACCTAATTTATATATTTTTGAAAACAATGTTATTTTCAGTTGAAAATTATGTGACCAGGAATGCACCATGGTAATATTAGTTAAATCGGTAAATTAAAATGAACCGTCATCATGAAAATTGATGGCTTCATTTATCTGAAAGTAAAAATTCTGCAATATTCAGCAATTTTGCTTGAGATTTTATTTCCACCAATTATTTTTTGTGTCAATGATCAGATGGGAGTCATTGTGATGACAAAAAAGCCCAAACCTAACTCTACATTATTAATAATTTATATATTCTTGACGTATGAGAACCATACAGCTTTAATACATTTTCTTACTTATACATTTAAACCACTAAATCGAAAGTATTGGCGGTCTATTTACGCTTTATTAAGTGTTTTCTGTAGTAGTGAGAATTGTGTGTAGTTTAAAAATGCACCGTCGTATTTACGAGGGTGATTTAGAAAGATATCTACCTAGTCATGAAAGAAGACCCACACTCACACATTTTTTACATCGCTTCTTCAACTGCGCCATTCCGTCAAAAAAAATTCTTTGGAAAGGTCTACAAAATATTCGTCAACAGCATACATCACCTAAACTGTTTTTTCATATTTTTGAATAGAAAGAAGTCGCTAAGTGCTAAATCGGGGCTATAAGGTGGATGGCATAATTCAATGAAACCGCAGTCGTTAATCATCTGTTGAACTTTATACCCCTTATTGACCTTGCAGTTCTAGTGCTATGACAGATTCTGATGTCTGCAGGAATGGGGACGCTTTTCTTCCAGCGCGAGTTTCAAGTTTTCATATCTCGCCATACATTTCGGCAGTGATTGTAAACCCTCTTGGCATATACTCAATTATTATTATCCATTATCCCAAAAAATGGTCGCCATTAGTTTTTTTTTTCAGGTGATTATGTTTTGGCTTTCTTGGGGGAAAGTAGGCCCTTGTGAACAATTTTCGATAAAAGGTCGTTGTCAGCATCCAAAGAAGTCAAATTTTTGTGAAATTTCTCTTCTGTACAGTGTGAGTTGAGGTGTGACCAATCTGGGAATCCAACGCATAGACACCTTCCTCATGCACAAATCATCATGTAAAATTTTCCAGACATAAAAAGAGTTCTTTAGCAATAACAAAGACCTTCACTCGTTGATCTATAAGCAGCAAATTTTCAATTTAATTGATCCTTAATAGATCGACCAGATTTTGTATGGATTCTCTGCCTCACCACTGCTAATGAAATTGACCTTGTGATTCAAAAACAAAAAGATATTTTCAGCGAAATCCTGTCGTTATGGTAACCTCATTTAAACGACGAAGCAAAACATGTTTTAACCATGTTTCGAAGCAAAAAAATGTATGATTGAAAGATTTATTTTTAAAACGATAAATTTTTAATAACATGATGGAATTTAATGATCTGACACGGACAGTTTGTTAAGTTTTTCCAGTTATGGAAATGTAGAAAAAAAATAAAAATGCCATTGCTCGTTATGAATGTGATGATAAAATTTCACGACCAAAGAAGGCAGGAAGATCTAATTAGCTTACATTAGCATAATTAAGCATCTGGGTTGATACTGGCTTATATATAAAGTAAAAATAATTTTCTTTGGTCCCCGTATTGGCATCAAACTTGTTTTGTATGCAGGTTTCCTATTTACAAGACGTTCTGTAATTTTATAAATTCCAGTTTGCCACCATGCGGTAACGTTATTGGATATTAATTCTCTGCATTAATTTTGGGCATGACTTGGCATAAGTTTTAGGAAGATCACTGCGAATGTTGAGTATCATTTTTCATATAAAATTTTTCAGTGGGTAGATCGATAGCGGATGTCGTCAATTTAAAAATTTCAATTAAAACTCAGCAAACAAGAATAGCGGCCTGAATTTTCCGAGTGATTGTGAGTGTTCTCATTTTATGTTTGGTTCAAGTCGGTAAGTTTATGTGCAAGGGGCTGCTTAATTTTTAATAATTGATTAAATTTCAGCTAGAATTATGTTAAATAAAATAAGAACGTTTGAGTAAGAAAGATTATTTTTCGTTGTGGAATAAATTAGGGGAAGGAAATGAAATCAAGAACACTTGTAACTAGCTGATAACGCTTACAAATTTAAATGGTTTCATTTTTTATTCAGCAAGCTTGCATAATCAAATAAAATTCGAGAAATATGTTTAATACAAACTGCGTAATGTTTGCGAAATATAAATCTCAGCTTGTATATGTCACCTGCAATACGAACCTTAAAAGAAAACATCTCTTTATTAAATAAAATTCAATAAAACGTTTATGTCGTAACTTTTGAGAGATAAGAGAATTCTTACGACAAATATACCACATTTTATGACCCCCAATATTTTTATTACGCCATTTCAAATCATATTTCAGACTGAAATATGTCAACATCACTTGTCTTTTACCGCCAATAAATCAAAAATTAATAAAACTGTACATAAACAAATCTGCCACCTGTATTAAATCTATTGCTATTTCACCGCTTTTGTATCAAAATACTCTCACAGTTCCCTGTACATGGTGATAACAGTACGGATAAATCAATAACAGGTGTAAATGACAAAAATAACAATTCGTTATTGAGTGCTGCCAAGAAAATTTTGTGCAAATTAAATTACTTCGTCATATACTGGGTGGAAACGAAACATGGCTCACCCACATTTTTTTCTTTATTTATTAAGATGTCATCTCGGAGCATAAACTAGCAATTTTTAAGTTTTTATATGTTTAGATCCCCTCAAAAATAAACTTGACGGATCTCGAAATTTTTTAAAAACTCAATCTTTTCAAATTTGCTAGATTATTTCAAATGGGACCTCATTCAGGTTTTTAAAAAGCCTTTTTTATAACTTAATGTATAAAATTTAATTTCGAGTTTAAGGAAATTTAATTTAATGGTTTAAGGGTTTAAGGATATGACCCATTATTTTACTGTTAAACCCTTGACGTTGTTTGTTTCAGGTTTTTTGAAACAATCATGCTGATTCTGTTAACGAGAATTTTTCTATAATAAATAGCCAGTGGTGCAAATTAAATTTTCCTTGTATTTTAAAAAAACGTTATTAACAAAACGATTTATCAAATAAATTAATGAAAATAAAAAAATTAATAATTAATTAATTACACTTAAATTGGAGTTTTTAAAATTCCAGTCGAAATTAAATAAATTAATTCCAGTTGTAACCACTTGGATTATGAAGAAACTATCAACTATGAAAACGTATCTAAACGATAAACATCAATCCGCACACACTAAATTTAAATTAAATGATTATCGGTTTTAGCAGATGTATCCAACATTTTGTAATCTGTTGATTTATTTGCAGACTCAAATCACAACATTGTGTGTGGCAACTTCAATGAATGCAACTGTGGCTTTGGTCTGCCTGTATTCGCCCAAAGTATACATCATAGTACTACACCCAGACAAAAACGTGCGAAAACTGACAATGAACAGCGCAGCTTACAAGAAGTATAACTCAGGACCCGCCTCCACTTACACGGCTTCTTCAACGCATAAAGGTTGGTCGAACTGTAAGCTTGGTAAATCCATCCTGTTAGGTACGTCCGACATATTTCGTCCGTTCCCTCATTCAACTACAATACTTTTCACACAAAATTATTCGGATCCATACAAAGCAAAAAATACTCTATTAGCCGTTTCACGACTGACCGGATTCGGTGCTTGATTATGCACAATATGGAAAGTTGACGAGCTTTATATCGACCGAATCAAATTCAAGGCGTTTTCCTATACCTTAAGAATTTAGTACGACGGTAATCTCAACGCCTTATTGGATAAAATGTTTGCTTTCATGTTACATTTGTCAATTGTCGTCTTCAGGATTTTTACCAATATCGCAATTTATAAAATTAAACTATTACATTAACCCTATTACTAAAGCCCTCGCTATAGAATTTCCAACATAAATCACCAAGAGATTTAAAAGTTAAATCAATTATTTAACATTTCGTCGACAAAGTTTAACTCTAATTTCTAAATATTAATTAACAATTAAGGTCAAAAATTGCAGTATCACCACTCACATATTTAATGCAATCCCTGGGGTCTACCTAACTTCTTAATCACCAGTATTAAACGAGCATAATATTATCCTTTGCTACCTTCGTCAAATTATCAAACAACTTCTAAAGCACAATGTTTGTCTCTACAGCTGTTCTAAATTGGAAATTTGATATCGTTTATCGATATGAAAAAATCATCACTATTATCGATACTATCAATTTATAGCAATTATCAAAATTATCGATGATTAGGCTTATTATGACGCATCGATAGTATCGATATGTCAAAAAAAATTACCAGTGCTACTACCGGCAAATTATTGCTGCTCCCCCTCTTTACTAATGTTCTATTTTCTTCTCTATCTAGAAGCTTTTTTAACGCCACCAACAAATAAATCACCACCAAGTAGGATTTTAGCATTTTTAGTATAATCTCAGATTTCTTTTTCTGGTTTCCCTTAGAACTTGACTTGCAAATTTTTTACGATAATAGTTACTAAACAAAGAAAAAATCTTTGTGGAGAGTCGGTTTTTTGTTTTTCCGGTGGTCTCCCTCTTCGAGATCCACTATCCAGGTTTAGACATTTGAAAGTGAAAAGTTGAATAGCTAGTCCGCCCGTGATAAAGTCTAACGATAAGGTGTTGAATTGGCGACTCAACTTCATAAAAAATTATTTGTTTAACATTTTGATTACTTCTCCAATCAAGTTGGACTGGCATGTAATTCGCCGTACCTCAACTAACTTTTTATGTATTATCAATGTATTTTCCTATTGAGTATATTTTTGACATGTTGGTACCCAGTTTTACGAGTAATCAATGCCAACAACGCCCGTAGATGGCGCCAAAGTTCTTCACTCTTAGTAATAATTACTGTTAGTGTATTTGTGTCTTGTCGTTATACATTTTTACAAATTATAATAATATCAATCATTTTTGCCGCACACATTTTTGTGTATTATTTTATTATTATCATTATGACACTATTTTCATCCATCTTATTAATTTGTAAAGACGGGATATTAGATGTAATGGATTCAGAGAATAAAAGAAACAATTTTTGGTTTCGAGATGACGTTTCGCTACTTATTATCGTTACCTCAGAAATTATTGAAAGGGATTATTGTTTAAATCGGAAGAACATGGTTTTAATTATGGCTGCACACCCGAAAATTGAATCGATCGATCTTCCATTTCCGAGTGTACAGCAGCAATTAAAATCGTGTTTCTTGAACTAAAAAAATGATTCTTTTCAGTATGGTCTGAAGAAGCGATAATAAACCGCGAAACATGGACCAGTAAAAGTTTGTCCAGTTTCTTTACACATTTATTATTATTATTAAGCGTGTTTCCATTTACTATACGTTTTTAATCCGGCAACCTTACCATCAACAGTGTCTTTTTTTTATGCCACAAACAAGAAAAATATTTTTATTATGACAGATGAATAATTAATCAAAAAAAAACTGTCTAGTTGCAGTCATTCATCCTTTTTATTTATTTACTTATTCATCTATTTTATAATCTTTAAAAATTAAATCAAAAAAAAATTGTTCGAGATACAACAAAAGCAAATTTCGTATAAAGAACGTGAGAAACATGAAAATGGAAATTCCAGCATGCCATCTCATTGTCAGATAATAATAATAAATAGACAAAAAATTTCGGCTTAAAAAAATATATGGTCCTAAATCGCACCGCTGGGGCACGCCTGTCATTTTTCTTGTATGATTTTACCTTATCAACGTCTGCAATGTAAAAAATTGTTTAACGTTAGAAGCATCTTATTTAAAGTTTTATTTTGTTTGGAGGGAAAAAATGTCACATTATTAACAATTCATGACGGAATTGAGATAGTCCCTGAGGTTACATGTGTGGTTTTCATATGCCTGTTTAGTAGACTCGAAAAACCTTGTGGTTTTATAAATATTTTTTCAATATTTTTAGGAGGAGATCCCTGCGAGACTATTCCTATGCAAAGTGTGGGCCCCAACACACCGTCAAGAAGTTCTTGTACAGCTGCGACTACAGAGCCTGCATCTGACAGTGTAGCTTTACTGTAATAGGGCCATTATATTCTTCCTACTTCGGTAAGAATAATTAGTTTAAAAAAAGGAACAAGTAGTTTTAATAAATAACATAATCTATTAGCCACGTGACCTTTGCATCGATCTTCTATGGTCTTTAAAGTAAAAAATAATCTGATATATTTATGATGCAATCAATTTTTTAGTAGTACTTACCTCATATTACAAACGATGTGTCAACTCTAGTTTTCTCTTTCATATTTTCTCATTTTTCCATTATTTTCGCATATCTCCTGGCACAATAGAAATGAAGTTTCTGAAAGGATTTCTATTTATTTTTGTTCAGCTCTGATATATGTATTTCACTTCCACTCCAGCAATTTTCGCGAATTATAACTTTAATTACGTTAAAATTAATTAAACTGTTTACTAACTGCATAAAACAAATTTTATCGTTTAAAACCGGAATAAACCATCATTAAGATAGATGAATAGTTGGTAATTTATGAAATTTATTAGCGGTCAGTTTAAAATTCTTCAGCTTTATTTTCCTCTATCCACTCCTCACACGCTACAACATTTTTCAATAAATTTCCCACATCGTTAACTAAATTTTCGAAATTGTTTCACTGCCAATGTTAGTAATTCAACCGTGTAAAAATAAAAGAAGAAATACTCCGAATGAAAATTTCTGCGTTTAAACTCAACTAAAAAACATTTCAAATTGATGATAAAACGAATTTACATTAACTGAAGGTCTATCCTAACTCTGTTAAAACTCGTGAAATAATTATACAAATTTTTTCAAGCAGCATCTAAAAAAGTTTTTTTTATTGTTCACCACACACAAATTTCAGTTTAACAATTGGTAACTGATGTCAAGTGCGATGGAGTGAGTTAAGTAACACGCACCTACTAGGCCATTTTTTCCATCTGCTATGTAATCATAAATTCAAATTTTCGAATTTGGATCAATTGGTGGTGTTATTCAACGAATTATGTGCGAAATATTAATTTTTCTTAGTAAAAGTTGTATAATTTGAATAAATGCAGTTCCCATCTATCATTTTAAACCACTTTGAAAATTTTAGTCTTAATTATGCAAATTAGTGCCCCTATCAACCGAACTTTATGAACGTGTAATAGTGATAAATACCCAAACTCTGCGGTTCAGTATATTTCAAGCTTCACAGAGAAGAAATACAATCGCATTTAATAAAGAAATAATAAACCCAGATATAACCTAGGAATTGTTGGATTTGTCCTCTGAACTTTATACGGGGTGTCATGTGAAAAGTTCGAATCCAAATATTTCTAACAATTTTAAAAACAACGTCATGAAATTTTTATTTTTATCAATAACGGACCTAAAAATAGGGATATTTTTATAACAAAAAAAGTTGTATATGACGCTTCATTTTGTAAAAATAAAAAAATTAGTGTTAAAAAAATTTGAATTTAATCAACTTGTTTTTTAAATCGTTGGAGATATTAGAATGGAAATTTTTCAGTTGGACATACGATATAAAATGCAAAACTAATGTTATTCACGTGTCATGTTCCAATAAGAATTTACTCATTTCTATATACAATTCATCTGGTAAACTTGTAGACTGTCAAAATGAAATTGAAGATAATTTTCCATTTTGAATATACATTTAATGTAGACTCTTTGGAGTTTTAGAGTATATTTATGTCAAATCTGGTGATCAAATATACAGAGAGATCATTAAATGTGCCCAGTACATAAAATAGTGAGACGGCATTAAATTTGAAGTTCCGCTTCCAAGTGATTGTTATGCTTGATTTTATTCCTTTGACAAATAACAGTGCCGAAACAAAAATTTAATTATTTTAGTAGGGTACCCGATTTTCGTGCTATGTCGGTATTTGCCGACATCTTTTTTTGCCCAGTGGTACCTCATTCATTAGCGAAGCATTTTTGCTTGCGACACTATGTACGAAAAAGTTACCGACTTTCAAAAAGCCAACGTTTACTATAATTGTAATGTCAAAAAGGCGTCAAAAGCTAGTAGGTGTTCGAAAAAAGGTATGTGGCACATTTAATCATTAATAATCACTCCATATAAAGTTCGCTTATTGTAATTAATATTAATCGGATTCTAAAAAGAGACGAGCGAGCGGTGAATATTTAAATACTTGGTATTTAAGACTCAAGTGCACTTTTCGAGTTCGTTTATATGAACAAATAAAAAAAATTCCACGAACATTACACTTAGCGGGCGTAACGTTCAAGGTTAATTACAACTTCATGTGCAAAACTCAAGCTCTTCAGACTCGGAAGTTAGTTCAAAGCCAAAACAGAAATTACTATTATTTCTGATCTTAAAAGTCAAAATCATTTTAGCAAAATAAACAAATCTTATCAATCATTTCTTCCGTATGCGCTAGAAAAACTTAAAATGCCAGTATTGGTAAAAATGTAAAAATTACTGTGGTTTACCAACATAACAACAATTTTTGTTTAACAGTCCAGAAGTTTCCTATATTTACTAATTTATTGCACCAACTACACAAATGAAGTGAGCTGTAATCTTAAATATTTCAGAATTAAAAATGCTCTCCTAATTTGATTTCGAAAATTTATAAAAAAAGAGAACAAAAAAAACCGAATCAGCGGATAAACAAATTACTCAAATTACACAGATTAATTTCATTTAAATATTAACGACGCAGAGATAGATAGATACGCAATGAATTTAAATCAGCCGACAAACGAGATGAACCATGAGCGAACGTCAATCTTTGACAGAACTCTGCACGTGCAGACACAAATCCCATTATTGTCCGATTATCGCCCTTTTTATACTGTTCAGTTTTTGAGACAAAAAAATCGATCTTATTGTTTCCATTAACTATATTCAGGGTGTTTGATAAACGACAATAACAGAAGAAATTCATAAAACAATTGTGGATTGAAATGTTCTTTAATGTTTTCAGGTATCTCGCTTGGTTTTCTCAAAAAATGACCAC
>QDEB01080310.1:0-13475 GCA_004193795.1 Asbolus verrucosus
ACAATATGGTAATCTGATGAATCGTGTATGTAGTTAGATATGATAATTGCAGAATTTGTTGATGTCACGCAACGTAAAAAATAATAACATCGTTATTAGTCATTATACTTATTACAGACATTACACTTGTTTTTTGCGTGATTACTAGGAAATTTTACCGCAAAAAAAAGAGTAGCGACGGAAAATTCTGAATTAGTTTAACAGCACGGAAAAGGAAGAGAATTTAGAATAAATACTATTCCAAAAAAATCTATAAAAGAGTGTGGGTTTAAGTTATTAATAGTTCTGTCATACAGGTAACGACTGTGAAATAATCGTAGTTGCTGACATATAAATAATACATGTGAAAAGCAGTTTTGCATAAAATTTTTAATGCGTGTTACTTTTAAAATAAACATTACATCATACATCATGTTATTGTTCATACCTATGTGCTAGATTTCGAATAAAACGAAAATTTATATTTTTTTGTAAATCGAATTTTTGTTTTATTCGCAAAATATTTGTTATATTTGCAAAAAAATTATTGGTTTTTTAAGAAACCGCTTTACAATCCACACCCGAAAGAAAGAATAATGTGTCTTGTGTGTGAAATATCGTTCAGGTGGGCACATGAAGTCTCAAATTTTTCATTTGGGTAGCATGTGTGGAGTCACAATGTACTGTGTTGATCAAATAAATCATAATCACCTGTTAAGTAAGAGTAAATATGCACGATTTCGTCATTTTCGATTCTCTTTGAAAATTGTTAATAACAGCAACGACTGCAGCAATCACACGCTTGCAAATTGACTTATATAATTTTGTTGAATTTTTTTATTACGCCGTAATCATGATTGCGAAATGGTGATTTATGATTCCGTTTGCAGTCGTGACTAATGGATGTTTAGTTATTTTGGAGCGAGCAAACTGTCCGTATAAACGGAATTATAATAAAATGTATTTTGTATTAAAGAGTCCGAATTTATATTCATGAATAATTTCGCCGCCGAAACAATACACTATATTAAAGGGATTCGAAATAATTTATAGCCCCAAAGCTGGTATAATAATTTTAATTTCTTGAGAGGCCTGCCGGGCCCCAATTCGAAATTTAAGGCAACCGCCCCCCCCTCCCCGCCATCCAAAAATCCAAATCCGTTATTAAAAATGTAAATCACGTTAGAGGTGCAGCTCTTCCGTTTTTAACCGCAGATTACCACATCTCACTTTTGTCGGCAACGTCGAGATTTGTACGGCGGTTAAGAAGTTATCGACTAAAATGTAAATGCCGGTGTTCCTCTTTTCCTGTATAAATTCGTGGATCTACAATTTCGGAATAAAAATGAAGCTAAACAGTCGGCTCGGTGGAATTCAGCTCACATCCAGGCCTGATAACACAATACGAGACGTGTTTGCGCCATTACAATGATTTTTTATTGCACACCCTAGCATAACGACAATTTTTCTTCCGGAAAACTCAACCAGCCCATAAAAAATCTACGGTTAAACGTGATCCCCGACGCCTCCATAACGTATTCATACATCCGGAGGCGGTGCTAGATTTCCCTCGATACAAACGTATATTTTTACTTTCAAAAACGGCCCGCATTTGCATGAGCCGCCCCCGGAGGCCGGCCCTGGCTCTAAATGAATTTCAAGTCACAGACTATGCGACAGCGGCTTTTTCCAAAACGGGGCTGTGCGGAAACACGTTTGGCTTTAAATAGATGCGGAGGTATATTTTTCTCTGAAGCGTCGTAGGGGAGACGGTGGCAATGCAAACACCACGGGGAAGTCATTGAGGTGAAGCTGGATCGTGTTTATTTTCCGGTTTTTTCGCTTTAAAGTTAAATTTAGTCGGTGACGACCGGAACACAAACAGTTCCCGCGTAAAAGTAAGGAAGTTAAAAACAAACCAACAGCTAAACCAGAACAAATACCGGCCTTAACAATACTTAAAAATTAATACATAAACGCCATAAAAGCTCCAAGTTTATCCTAACTATGTGGTGTATGATGGCAGCGACTTGATGATAATGAACCACATCATTAATCAACTAATAAATAGGAAAATTTGAATTTATTTTTAGTGCCAAGGAAGAGACGGCCTTCCACGTGTGTGACTTATTATTGTGTTAATCGAATGCTAAAATTAATGGAAAATTCAGGCGGACAAAGAGTGCTTCTTGAAAATCCAGTAATAAGAAGATTTAAGTTAAATTTAATTCCGTAACAGCTAAAACAAGGAAAAACTTAAGTAGTAGCTAATGCTTCAATCCTTTTCCATTATTGATCTTTCGAAGTTGAGCAATCATTTAACAGTTTTCAAAATTTATATTTGCGATATTATACAGTTTACAGTGCTGTAAGATTCTTACAATGAATACAGTTTGCCTCTAGAATTGACCAGTTTTTTAGCCTTAAAATTTTTGAAAACAGTATCTGATTTCGTAATAAACAATGTAAATGATATTAACCGTAATATTAAAGGAAACGTTTCAAGGTCACCTTGCTTTCATTGCCGAATGGCATGGTATTTCTTGTTTATTCATTGTTATTTAAATATGTTCCCAACTCTCATTCAAATACAGATATTTGAAATAAATCTGGATAAAGTCCAATAATATGTCCAAATTTTGCTATTTCTGAATTTGCTAAACTGCATTCGAACAGATTTTTTTTTTTGTATTTAACTTAAGTTGAAAAACCCACAGTTGAAACATTATCGCTACTTTTTCATGTTCTGCGTTTTTTCTCATAAAAAAAAGGAATGAGTTATTATTTCGGTTTACGAAATGTTTATTCAGGCTGATAGTACATGTATGTAAGGGTAAATGGAGCTCAACTACTCAAAGGCATAAAAGATAAAACCGCGGGATGTGAGCAAATCTGCTTCATTTGTTACCGTTCCATAAGAGAGGCAAATTTTGAATCTCGTGGTGTCATCTATTCGAATTTTTAGCATCCAACAACAACATTCACTCCCGTTCTTGTTTTGGCTTCATTCATTTGAAACAACAATTTAAACACTTCTACGGAAAATATTAAACTTCTTCATCTTGAGTGGGAGTGTCCTGAAAGCATCAGAGTACAGATAAAAAGCGACAGCATGCTGTATTTAGTTTTAGTTCGTCTTAAATATATCGTTGACCTAATGAATACAGCTTGTCAAAACACGTAACAGCTCACTTCAAAGTACGCGCATTGAATAAATAATTACGTGAGTTTTCCGTAGACATATCAAACATCTTAGTTCGGAGCGAATACGAATACAATTGCGATTTACATTCAGTTTCAAATATTCCACTACAGCAAATCTGCAACAAACGCGTGTACAAAGAGGTTTAAAGACGGTAATCTTCGTCTGTTTCTAAATAAATATTTTTGACCCGGCATGTAGAAAAAAAAACGAACATCGCATGCTGCCAACCACCCGATAATAAATTGGGCAACAAAAGACGAGCCCTGCGCATTTCTTATTTACAAATTGCAAGGTACCACATAATGGATGAGCAAACAAGTCCATATCCTCGTTGGTGAGCTCGCTTTGTTCCGGTCTCCCCTGATCGCGTGATGTTGAAGGCTTCGTGGCTGAGGACGTCTTTTATTGTTGCTATTATAAACAATATAAAAATTCCGGACGCGCTTTATGAAATACCGCCAGGGCATTTATCAGACGTGGACTCTTCGCAACGCTTATCTCTGCGGCCGTTATTGTTCTGTTTCGTATGTATTTATACAAGGGTTCCGGCGGATCGGTTTTTAGTCGCCAGAATGCTCCGGGAACTACTTGCTAAGAGATATATGAACTCTTTTTGTGCACGGGCGAAATCCTGAGAGCACCTCAACCTCACCTCCCGTCTGAATTTATTTCATGTTGGGCGGCCGCCGCTGCTTTATTTTTCTTATTAGTCGTATTTTTCGTGGGCTAACGCGTACGGATACGGAATACGTTACAGCAGACGGATAAATTGCGTGTTACAAATACTGATCAGGTGCCTCCTTCTTTACATATACGGAAAAAACCAATCTTGACGCTCTTCAAGTATCATTACCTCCGGATAAGATCTCCTGCGACATGTTTCACTTTATCTTATGATGACTGCAAACCGGAGTTACAGGCAAGAAAAAGGTTCTCAACCATGTTCCCTGTAAGGTAATTACAGTTCGGGGGAGGAGTGTTCGACAATTTTTCTTTAAATTACTGTGCCTTTAATTTTTACAAAGATTTTGTTATGTTATTGTATCACTTTCTGGTTTATTTTGCCACCAAATTTAAATCAGAAGCCACTCGTACTAACTCTGGAAATAAACTTTAACCGTGTATGAAGGCACATTGGATAACATAAACAAAACTGTTTGTTGGAACATGTCATGAAACATTCATCAATAAATTTGCAATTAGTAAATGATGTGGTTTTCCCAGCTGTTTGCAAGTATGTAGTAAAATATGATACCTAGTTTCTTTTTCAGTTAAGATGCCAATTAATTTTAGAAGAGAACACCAACTGTTTTTAACTATAAAATATAAATATCGATTTCTAACAATAATAAATATCTAAATACGTAATACATACATAATGTTCTCTTATCTGGAATATTCTTCTCAAAATTGGCATTTTGCAATTTTTTTAAAGATAGATACTAACCACAGCTCTATCCAAATTCTGAACTAAATTCCTCCGTTAGACCATTTAGTATTTAAGATTTAATATTTATCATGAAACATTTAATTTAAAAGTGGCAAAATATCGTTCATGCCACAGATTAAGAATCATAAGCGCCGACTTCGTGGGAGCAAAGCAGTAAAAATACAAAATATTCTCGCATATCTAAATTAAGCTATGAATTATAAATTAAAAATACATTTTCTCGGAAACTCAAATGACAAAATAATAATAAANNCACCAAGTTATGTGTGAGTTACTGAAATATGAAAAATATATGCAATTATGCAAAAATTAATTTGAGTTAATCGCTTTTAAATTGTTTAATTTTATTACATCATTGTCAAAAATGCCCAACTTGAATTTTGCCCAAAAGGTAAAAATGCACACACCCAGAATTCGCACAGCCATCCGGACGATGAGTTATGACGAGGCTTTGAATTAATTTCGCCGCACCATGAAATTATTTTTTAATCGTAATTTCTTTCGCTTTTGCCACCATCTCACACATGTCTTGGTTCATGTTACCAATTAGTGCAATTACAGAACGCCGCTGTCTGGTCCAGACTGTTTAAATTGAATTTTCCAATTTACACCGTGCGAGCCGGACGTTTTGAGGCAAAACCCTCCAAAGCTAAACTGACTGATAAGATCCATGTCGATAATTTAAACACCCGTATCTTCAATTACGCTCATTATTCTCAATTGTCGCTAACGAGACCATTTGCCGCCTGTATGGAATGCGTCTGTTCTCGACCACTCCATATCAGATACGAAATTTGAATAATTCGCGACAAATAGAGGCCAACATTAACCGTGCGATAACCACAAACGTGCAGAATTATCGCACACATAATCACGGAACAATAGCGGAGTGTCCCATTCCAGCGGAAGTTACGCCACTGGCTTCCCAGCGTGAAATCGTTTTCAATTTGTATTAGTGGCCCGGAATATGCTCGCCCCTTGAAGCCGCAAAAAACCATTAAAAGTTTGCGGTCGAATCGACGTTTCTTTGTAGTTTCAATATTTTACAAGGAATTGGAGACATAGCGTGATGTTTGCGGATGTAAAAACCGTACAATTTTCTTCGCGTGATCTTTAATAATTCCGGCACTGTTTATTTTATGGGCGAAATTTTCAAAAGTTGACGTTCAATGCATAATTTATGGGACAAATTGTAGAACACACCGCCATTAATATTTCTCTTGTTGCAGCTGTTGGCTTTGCACCTGCTACTTCTGGGCCTACTGATAACACCAATTAGCGCAACGAGCGCGGTCGGCTGTCCCACAGGATGTGTCTGCAATGACGAAACATACGTCGTCCTGTGCGAAAGAAACAAATTGGATGTGTTGCCGATCACTCTAAATCCAGCCATCCAGAGACTGGTCCTACGGAACAACAAAATCAAGACAATCGACGCCGCGTTTCAGTTCTACAGAGATTTGCAGTATGTAGATCTGTCCAATAATCACCTAGTGAACATTCCGACCAAGAGCTTCGTCTACCAAGAAAAGCTGCAAGAACTCCACCTCAACAAGAACAAACTATCCTCGATCAACAACAAAACGTTCCAAGGCTTAAAGTCGCTGACGGTACTGAACTTGAGAGAGAACTTCCTCGAGGAGTTGCCCAAAAGCCTATTCTCGATCATGCCCAAATTGGAAGAACTGAATTTGGGACAGAACAGAATATCAAAAATAGACCCTCTAGCGTTCGATGGTTTGACAGCTTTAAGAGTGCTGTATCTCGACGACAACGTGCTGAGTTCGGTGCCAACTCCTTCGTTCTCTGTGTTGGGAAGCCTGGCAGAACTCCACGTGGGTTTGAACGCGTTTTCTTATCTACCCGATGATGCCTTCAAAGGACTCGGAAAACTTTCAGTTTTGGACTTGAGCAGTGCAGGACTCTCCAACATAAGCTCGAATGCGTTCAGAGGTTTAACCGGTTTGAGAAATTTGAATTTGGTCGATAATCGACTGGAGCGTATACCAACCGCGCAGTTGAGCCACCTCTCGCGATTGGAAGAGTTAAGTATAGGCCAAAACGAGTTCGCAGCTGTGGAAAAGAATTCGTTCAAAGGTCTGAGTAATTTGAGGAAATTAGACATAACTGGTGCTACTAACTTACAGAAGATTGAAAAGGGTGCTTTTTGCGATAATTTGAATTTGGAATTCATCATATTAGCGAGTAACAAGAAGCTGGAAGACTTGGAAGACGGCGCTCTTGTCGGATTACCGAACTTGAAGCATCTAGTGTTGAAGGACAACTCTTTCAAGGCTTTTTCCGAGTCGATGGTGTCTTGGAACGAGCTGCGATCTTTGGAAATGACGGACAACCCCATCTTCTGCGACTGCCAGTTGTTATGGTTGAGCAATCTGATGACCTCGAAGAATCTGAGTAACGTTCAGTGTTCGATGCCGTTGGCTTTGCGCGAGCGGCCCTTGCGAACTCTGAGTCCGGACGATCTGGGGTGTTCTTTCCGCGATCCTCGCCAGCAGGCCATCTTGGTGACATTATGCGTGAGTGCGGTGATTCTGTTGGGCGGCTTGGGGCTGTTCCTCTTCAGGTATCGGCAGCGGGTGCGCGAGGCTCTGAAGGACTACAAGTGGAACAAGAGGGCGATCAGCAGGAAAGAGCACGAGTACCAGAAGACCTTCTCCGACGACGACTACATCGTGAGGTCGGCCCAGCAAGGGATCAAGCCGATCCCGGTGACGGAGTTGTAGCTAGAGCTGAGCGCGCCGCCCTCAGGGGTGTTCTGTTTGGATGGGGGCGAGGGCAGGCGTGCTAGAGCTCCGCGCGGGCCGGGGGGCACTCTCCCCGTCACCGGCTTCACCTACATCACCGGGGACTCGTGCAGGGCCCACTCTCTGAGAGCCCTCAACACCGACAGGAACGGATTCCCGCGATGTCACAGAGACTACCAACATTAGCCGAGGACTCTGAGCGCGCGTTCTAGAATTCTTCAGCAATAAATGAATCCATTCCAAAATGTGATTTACGAAATACATAGACTGTACAGTAGGTTCTAAGTATATTTTTCTCGATGTCTGACATATTTTACGACCTGGTTTACGAGACGCCCGGATTTGCTCCGGCGAATGCGGGGAACTCATAAAACAGGTTCGAATTACTACAATGGACATACAAATCAATTAAGGGGTTGCGCAACCGTTTGTCGTGTTCAATATTTGTATGTCTGTCCGTTACATTTACATTGTAATTCCGGTGTGCGAAACTGCATTATATCCCAGTGTCTGGACACGTGAATTACGATGGAATGAGCTACGAAAGAGTGATGTTTATCATATGATGCATAATGATCTAAGAATAAAGAATGTGATATTTGATGACTGCAAACGTTTAGATGCCAGTTTGTTGTAAATAGCGGAGGACTCGGTTGTAGTTTTTATATTTTTACTATTCACATTTCCCAGATTGTGTTCAAAGCCACTACATTCAATACCTGTCCAGTTCTCAACGAACAAACTCTTACTGCTTGTATTTAGATGTTGCGGTCATAAAAATAACACATGGAAGATTTGATATTTTCAAACCAATTAGTGAAAATATACAAGTCGTTGTACATACAATATAACATGCAATATTTCTATATATATATATATATTTTGTATATATTCTAAATTCTAGAAGTGTAGAAAATATTTATTAATTTTTTATTGAGTGGTCGATTCAACGGATAAGAAATATTGCATTCCAAGAGCAGAGTTATTTTGTGAGTGACTGTGACCGTTTGTGTGCACGAAATGCCATAGAACTCTACCTACAAGAATTAATTCATTTCCACACATCTCTACACGTACATATTTCCGGTAATTATTTGTAAACGAAATTGTGTAGTGCTGAACACAATTCATGAACTAGTCATAGTAAATTATTATACCTAGGCAGAGAGTGTGAATGTGTTTTGTAATTTTTCGTGTGTAAAAACAAAGTGCATTTTATATTGTAAATAAACATAGTGTTTTGTACATATTGACTTTAATCTTAACTATCAATATTTACAATAAATAAACTATTTCAGATCTTTAATCCGCGTTTCATTCTTCACAACAGGTCAGCTGGAGTGCAAAAGAAGATCGTGCAGTTCCCTGATTATTATCATGTTTATTCAGATTATTTCCAGCGAACTTGTGCTGTTGAAATAACCCGTCCCATAAGAGTTCTTATTTCAACTTGTTTAAAACTTCTTATACTTTATATTAAGTTTGAAATTCATATTTACGCCTCAGAATAGTCTAATAAATATTTAAAGAAGTCTGCCTCTATTGTATAAGTAAAAGTAATTTCTCTCCGGTGTGTTATATTGAAATGCAACGCGGGATATTTATGTGCTGATTAATTCAGCTTCAGCGACGCCAGACTTTATCTAATCTAATTCGGCCAACTTTCGTTCTGTTGACATTGAAAGCCTGCAAAACACGAAAACTAAAAATACATCGTGATCCATGTGCAACTGGCGCATGAAAAAAACTGACCTCGTAATCTTTACGACGAAAAATTTATACTCCGTTTTTATCTAGGTTGTCACTAACTAGAAAATCAAGATGTTTGCTCTTTCGAGAACCAATCGTCCCACCGGTACTTAAGTGGCGGGTATGCTTCTGGTTAATTAATTTTCTTATTTTAAACTGGTCCTCTTAACAGTCTTGTTAGCAGTCAATTATGTTGCACAACTTTCAGTTGTCAACTCTTCAGTTTGTAGCTGCACATATTTTTATATTTTTTCTTCGTTCTCGTCTCTCAGCTTTCTTTTCAGTATTTAATTCCATGTTGTTTCTTATTCATTTGTAACAGAGCCTACAATTTATCGTTGCTTAATATCAGTTTCCCCGCCTCTTATTTCCCAGTTTTGCGTTTGTTTCGTTAGTATCTCATTTACTTCTTCTTCGAGAATCGTTTGCTAATTAAGTTGAAATCAATATTCCACATACATTATGCTTAGATGGTATATTTAATCAAAAAAAAACGAAACTATTCTTATAAAAAAGAACGATGAAGCGACTGAAGTTTCAAATTTCAGATTTCAGGCTCGATGATGTACTGATTTATTTAATATGAGTTTTAATTTGTCTCAAGAGTCTCGACATCGCTATCGACATTTAGAAGTAACAAGTTCGCATCACGAGTGATACACAGAAATAGTTTTCTAAAAAGAAGAATGTTGAAGCGATGTTAAAAAAAATCTGAAGCGTGTGTATGTGTTCTTGAAAGGTTTTTAAAATCAAAATGAGTAAATTTTTAAGTTAACTTGACTTACTGAAGAATGATGTGTTACGCTTACCAAGAGAAGTTATTTTAAAATTTTTCAGATAGGTAGAAAAATTTAATGTGTCTCATGAAGTACTCTCATATTTTGTAAAACATTTTTGTAGACAAATGAAAGGATACTCCGCTTTTTGACATTTTTATTACATATTAAAATTTTAAAAATTCTAAAAATATTAATTTTGATATTCTACAAGAAATTTTTTTATTTTACATTCGCGAACAAAATGTACCGTATATAATTAAATAATCACGTCAGTCGTATTTGTATTTGGCTTTGAAAAAACAGAACGACTATGCAGAAAAAAATTAAATTAGAATTTTCGTATTTCACATAATGAAAGAGATCAAAGAATGTCATATTGTATTTCAAAAAACGGAAATAATTCAAACTAAAAACACTAATACAAACAACATCACCGCACTGGGTAATTGGATTTCTAATTCAACTCACAATATGTATCAGAAATTCGAAAGAGTGAAAATATTCCAAATGTTGCAGTACGTTAAAATACTTAATAGTATGGCTTAACCAAAAGAATGTTATACGCTGTTAGGTACCTATTAATAATAATTATCGTGATGTTTATTATCTAATAATGGTAATTAATTATCATTTAATGTTTACAGTGTAATGATTAATAAGAAACAAAATATAGATCTGACCTGGGTTTATTAATGCAAGGTATACCTCAGTTATGCTTGCGTAATTATGCAGGATTTATTGTCTAACGTAGCGGAAGTGCTTCTTGTATTTGACCAAGCAGAACAATTTAACATCGCCTCACAAATTTTCCTAACTAGTTATCTATAATATCAAAATATATGTAATTAATTTTTGCGTTGCGTTACCGTTGCGTCTCTCACTAAATCTCACTTTTGTTTCTGCAACAGAAAATTCCATCATTTTTTTTCCAAATTATCAATTAAGTGTAAGAGTTTAGACTTATTAAAGAAGGCAAAATTTTGGAAAAAAGAAAATATTTTAATTTCGTTCATCTTATGGCCTCGTTCGTTAAGTTAAAGTGGTGTAAGCAGGCATGTAATCAGTTTATTTAATTTGCGATTTAATTCGAAAGGATCTTAATTTATCATGTAATGAAAAAGGAATCAGAAAATGAAAACAAAACATATATTTATGTAAAAATCTATGAATCTGCTTTAGCTACATTTAAACTGTGAGACATCTCTCGCAGTTTATAAAAATTAAAAACCATGAATGTACTACAGGTGTTTATTTTAAGAATGTCCAAATTATATACATAAAAGTTAGGAATAAAATAATCATAATATTCGGCTAAATCTAAAAATTGTAGGCAAATTTTCAAATTCCTCTCAGCTAAAATATAGAACACTGTTTAAATTTCTGTCAGTGGGTTGGTGCAATTAGTGGAGAGAGGGCGCTGCATTGTAAATATTGAAGTTTTCACGTTGTCATCAAATGCAATTTTCGTTCGATTTTAACTTTGTTTTTCCACCAGAAAATCTGTAACCAAGGACTAACATGTCAGGAATTCTATCAGAAACGGTCGAACCGAGCGATTTGAAAGTAAGTTTCCCCAAAAACCAACATTTTGTAAAATGACGTATTTGTTGTCAGTTAATTTTATCTAAACCCGCTGATGAGTCACGAAAATCTAATAACACAATTGCGACTTGCAGAAATTCGAAAAAATTTATCATGAACAACTGTACAAGAACGATGTGACCCCCAAAGCACAATTCGAATATGCTTGGTGCTTAGTCCGAAGCAAATATTCATCTGACATACAGAAAGGGATCATCCTTCTGGAAGACTTGTATAAAACTCATGAAGAAGGACAACGAGACTATCTTTATTATTTAGCTATTGGAACTGCGAGGTTAAAGGAATATACTAAAGCTCTGAACTATGTTAGGTCATTTTTGTTGATTGAACCAGGTAGGACTTTGATTTATGACAGCTGCTATAATTGTCTTCATCCATATTTCAGGTAATCAGCAAGTTATCAGCTTGCAGCAAACTATCAAGAAGAAGATGGAAAAAGAAGGTTTAGTTGGCATGGCAATGGCAGGAGGAGTTGTTTTAGCTGTCGGAGCCATAGTTGGTGTAGGAATGGCCATTGCAAGCAAAGTTAAGTCTTAGTGTTTCGCACATATCATGTGTAATAGTGATATCATTTTTACTGGTACCAAATTCTATTTCTTATGAGTAAATCACATTCATTTTGTGTTTGTTTTGTAACTGCAGTGTCATTAAATATTTTCAAATTGATTACGACTTCCTGGTACAACATAGGCAATCACTGATACAGTTTTTGATCTATATTATTCCAGAAAGTTATTATGAGAAACATATGTATGACATTCATTTCATTACCAAAATGTATGTAATTGCTTTATAGAAGACTAATTATTTATTATTTTTATAAGCACTTTTTGTAATGTAATCTATGGACTGCGGAGTTCTTATTCACTAAAAATTTAAACTCAAGAAGTAAACGAAAAAGAAGTAATATAATTATTAATATGCAAACAAGATTGCTTTTTATTGAAATTGTATACCGTAATATTTACTTCTTGATTCCTGCATTTTGGTGAATTTTGTGTTTATTGATAGTCGCATATTATGAGTCTGATGTGAATATATTTTTTCATTCCTAGTTTTCTAAGTTACCCAAATAAAGATGTTTATTAGTTTCAATGCACTGTAAATTCGAAAGAATTGGAATAAAGAGTGACTTAAAACATGCCTATTATTATCAAATGAAAACCACAGAACCAAAGGTTAAAAATAATGGATTATTGTAATATGCAATTCTGTTTCGTCATGTATTACTGGTCACATATTTTGGAAACATTGTGATTGTTAAAACTGGAATAAATTTCTTTTATTTAACTTTAATTTTTTATACAAATAATTGACCCAAATTCCAAGTGGCTTAATTTATTAATTTTATCATTATTATTTGGCCTGAGTGAATGCTATACGCTAAATGTCTATTTTAAAACATCATCTCATCCTAAATATCAAATATAACATAATGTTAAGTTAAAGGTTCGTAAGAAGTTCTAGAAATGTACTGTGGGTATTAACACCTTATAATAAATAATAAAAATATAGTCGCCGAAACTTGCAGAGACAGTAAAACATCAAATAAACCAAACGTGTTATACTTACTCTCAATGGTGGCTTCCAATAACAATCGAATTTTTGACGATTGGCCCTTTAAAAATTGAAAATTCAAAGACTTATTTTACAAGATTTTTACGGGAATCTCGTGAACTGAAAAGAATAAAAACAATGTACGATGTTGAACTCCTGTTTCGTTTTTGTATAAAAGAAGCGATCAAAAAATCGGCGAATATAAACGTTGCAATTTTTTTGGAATTTTCATATTATATATGCATAAATTTTTAGACTTCTTCGAATGATGATGTCAATATTTACAGTGTTTATACATTTTTGTCGAAAATTATCATTAAAGTCCTAAGACAATGTTGTACAGTTCATTTCGACCTGGAAGCATGTTCTCTAGTTCTTTAGATAATGTG
>QDEB01080310.1:21690-37315 GCA_004193795.1 Asbolus verrucosus
TGTTATGTAAATTTTTTAATTAATTCCATTCTGTAACGTCTGTCTTACTGTTCGGAAAATAAATTGGATTCTTACGTAAACGAAAAACGCCTTTTACAAATGATGATAATAAAATGGAAGTGTGTCAGTATGTGTATCATTAATTCCGTTTCTAATTTTGTACGTCGATACTGATTGGATGAAATAAATTTGGCAAATCCATTATTTGTTTTCAGCAGTTGTTCCGATATCAGAGCAAATGACACTTCTCGAAAATATTTTGATGAGCAGTTTTTATTTCTGTTTCCAGATGGAGTCTCTCCGCTTAGCTCCAGCTAGCGGCTTTTGTTTACGTTGGCTCCGCTGGCATTTTGTTTTGATTTTAGGTAAGGGTTATTTCACAAATCAGAAGACAAGTTTGTACAAATTTATTTAAATATATCTATGCAATTCACATGAATCCTTAAATATGTCTAGATAAATTACAAAAAGACATTCAATATCACAGCCGTCATATAGCACACGCAATCTTATTAAATATTTGGTCAACTAGTATCTAAACATCGGGGGTTTTTAAACAAACTGCGAACTCGTATAAACTTCACAATTTCCCTAAATAAAAAAAAAATCACAATTACGCTTAAATGTAGGTGTTGTGAAAGTTGAATATTCTTTCGCGATTAAACATGATTTGTTAACATTGGCAACATGAAATATAAGAAAGGATATAAAAATTACGACTAGATATTATTAAAATAATGGTATTGTCAAACCAATCCTTCAAAGTCGAGTCCACAATCACTTCAGTAGCACTCTTGATATGTACGCACATTGACCCCGTCGGAAACTCTCTGTCAAGGGAGTTATTGCACACTTCTTTCATGACGAGCTCTGTCATATCAAATAAACAAGTTTTCGACAAAATCACACTCTTTTGCAATGTTTACATGGACTTGGCACGTCGTATCTTCTCCGGTTTATTACTCATATTTAGTTCAAGGACTAGTGTCAACGTTATCCTTTCAACTGCACAGCACGTGTCCCCTTCTCATAAAACTGAGAAATATGGACCAAGATTGGATTCAACGAGCAGTCCCGACCTGCTCCTCTTTTTCCGACAGTCAAAGCGATGCCGTCGCCGTGAAGTTCTGTCTTCTTCTCAACACCCTCGATTTGTAGAGGTCGGATTTATGGCAAACCACCACCGTGCCTCCCTGATTCGTGTTCGGAACCACTTTACCGTTCGCGTTTCCGATTAAAGTACCTATCATTTTCGACACCGAAAATTTCCGTGTCTTTTGGGTGTTTTGAACGGAACGGCATTCGTTCAGAACTGCATCGATGGCTGTGTAGATGGCGGGGCTGTTTTCCGCCACGGACACTTCGTGGAACTGCGAATTGTGCTGGATGGCCAACGTTCGACCTTCCACTTCATCCACCTGCAACGGAAGCGATAAATTCTGTTAATTTGTTTTCGATCGGTCGGGTTTTCAGCAAGCGGGGTGTTTTCAGTTTATGTTTATTCTGGGGTCATGTGTGCCAATTTCGTTTAGATGCAGTCAAGGCTGCACACATTCTTAGATGTCAATCAAGTCGGGGCAATTTGTATACATTCTAATTCATTAATGAGAGAATGTTTCAAAACTAAAATTAGACAGTTTTAACCTTTAAAATAGTGTAAATAATGCTGCGCGTGCAAGTTGTCATATGCAAGAAGACAAGGAGAGAAAAATGATATGTGGGTGGCTTTTTCGATCTTAATCCTGGCAGACCGGAGCTGCAACTAGTTCGAGCAGAAGCTTATTTATCGCGTAGTAAACACAGCCTATACCAACACGGTTTAAATTAAGTTCGATCGCTCGAGATCGGATCAATTTTGTGTTTCATGGTGCAATAATTAAAAAATATTCCAGCTGGTGTGAACAAAATTTGCCCCCGTTTCAGCCCAGCAATACTCATCACGAGTGATCAATTAATGTCGCCCCAAATTGCCTGTTTGCTCAATCCCGTCTAGTTATTTGTTTGTTTTCGGGATAGGTTAATAAATCGTCTTCATAATCCCGATTCGCGGTAAATAGAAAAAGGCGTCTGTTTTGTAATGTCGGTTAATATGTGTCATGCCAGAGCAATGTCGCTTTATAAATAACAATGTTTCAGGTTCGCTCTTTGTACGAAGCCCGATATTAAATTTAATGGTTTGTTATTTATTTAGTCTGACAGGCTCGTCTTTGATATAATAGAATGAAAAGCTCACCTGTCGAAGATGTTCCAGATCTGATTTGTTGCCAAGGAGGACAATAGGCATCTGAGTCCTCAACTGGAGGACTCTCTGAAGAAGCTCGGAAGCGTGCGTCATCGATGTCCTGTTGGTGATATCGTACACCACCACGCAAGCATCGGCCCAATATATGGCCTCCTCAGGAAACAGCGACAAATCGCAACTGCAAACGTCGACGATTTCGACCTCCAAAGCGGAATTGTTCACCGTCAAAGTCTGGCGATAGAGCAGATCTGCAAAGAATAAGGGAAATAAGGACGATGAACCTGAGAAGTTTTCAAGGTTCCATGCTAATTTAATTTAGCTTTGTTCCAGGCAAATCCGGCCAACGTAAATGAAAATTTGCCGTAATATCAGGAGACTATACTTCCTGGCTTGCGTCAATATCAATTCGTTCACCCAAGTTTTGACTTTAATTAGAGGCCTATCACAATTTAAGCACGCGAAGCATCTAATCATTAAAGTCAAAGGTTGCTCCTTAGGAAGCGGCAAAGGCAAATGAAGCGTGAGCGCAGATCCGGACTCGTCACAAAGCTTCCAACGCTTTTTTCATTCACCGCTCTTAAAAATAAAATACAATTTGGGATGATGTTAACGCTTGCACAAATGCTTTGGCGCGGAGTTTTGTGTCAATTAAATGTAAATCTATAAATTTTCATCGCTAGTGCATGTCGTACTTAAAACGCTTTTTAATTAGCTTTTCTCGTTTTTTTATTTTTCCATTTAGTATTTGTTGACAGCAGTACGTAAAAAAATGTACAATATAGATTAATAAAAGGGCAAAGATCTTGAGGTAAAAAATTAAAATACTGCTCGATTTTTTACAATATCGATTCATCAATGTCGATTAAAACGAAATAATTTTAGAGTTTGAAAAAAGTATTGAAATACATGAATTAAAAGATCGCTGATGGCGACAGCAGTATTCAAGAAAAATGTGATGCTACACCCTGCGCCAGTGAATTTTTAGTGGAGCAAATTGACTGCAAAAATTGTTTATTGCGAATGGAGCTGCATCAGAAAAGATGCAGTTCTTGGGAGAAGTTGTAAGGAGGTTCCGTTGCTGTTCTAAAATCAGACCTAACCCGCTTAGGTTGTTGGCACAGAAAATATATATATGAAAATAACACCAAATTTTGTTTGAATATTTTTTGCTTTGGATTCATGATTTTATTACATGTACTAACCCGACCATACTCGTCTTGTCGTTTTGTTGTTTCTTGTGATGCCTGTATCTGATATACAAGATAATCGTGGTGGTATGATTATGCAAGAGTCAAGATGACAACTAGAATGTTACGACATCCAAAGTTACCAGTTAAAAAAAAATAATAAAATGTCACATCAGGAAAAGAAAATTTAAAACATTTTTTTTTTCAACAAAGATGACACAGAAAAGGGAACAGTATAAGACAGGCAAAAGAAAGTTAGATTTGGGTATGCAGTTGGAAATTGAGATGATTTCGTCGTGCATTAAGGAATCCCATTGTTTCCACAATAAATAACACCCGGAACCGTAAACTTGTTTACAAGTGGCATTTGAGATTGTTTCGACAATCTGCTAGAACCCGCTCTATTAATAGTCCATCTTGTGGACCAGGGCCGCCGTGATCCCCAACTATGCAGACACCACCGTCTGAATACCTAGCGATATTTTAGACAAGGCGCGTCGCCTCTCTGTCCAAACATGCCGTTGCATCACTGCAGCTGATCGAAGAGTCCTGCCAAAGGACGAGTCCAATCAATGAACTGGGTGACTAAGCCGCGTGTAGGTAGCGGTCCTTCAGCCCAGAGGTTGGTCCGTTTAAATTTAATCCGATTTCCGCGTACTTTTTTCCTTTCTCACGTATGACCCAGTTCGCAGTTTTAATTGTGGAAATTCGTCGCTTGCGCTTGTTCTAGGTGGATAACGATGCTCCTGCGGCGACTAATAACATTCCTGCGTTATAGGACAGACGCGGAATGCTCTAATTTAAGCACGAGCTGTTACATGCCAGATCTACGGACGTCTAGGCCTTACAGCTTCCTCTCACGCGCAAATCTCAGATTCAATAAACAGAGCGACAACAATCACAAACAGTTCGGAGGAGTGATTCACGCTTATTTTCGATGGCAGGTGAGATGCGAGGCATATTCACTAAAACACAATCGGAAAAAAGCTCGCCACTGTTACAACGAGCTTTTTTCCGAACTGTATCAAGGTGAGACTTTAATTTCGCTGTGTATAGGGGAAACCTTGAGAGAACTTTATTATCAACAAGAGACTAATTTATGAGCGTATAGAAAAGCTTCTGTATTTACTTTAGCGCGCCACCACAAACCCACTGAAGTCCTGAAGAAAATGTGTTTAATTCGGCAGAAAAAACCGAGATGATCGTGGAAAGTTTGAGGTTAATTTAGTCTTGTAATTGAGCTGATCTCTGACAAGTCACGAGGGAGTCTGAAACTGCGGTGGTCGAAACGGGATTGTGAATCTAATGGGATAAATGGACTGGGTCAGTGGGACAGCAAGAATTATGTAAGCAATTGGATAGGCTTTAGGTATGTAACACAAATACGTCGACTTTGTCCGCCTTGTTTTCCCTCTGCAAGGTTTAGGTCAATTACTTTTCTGCTTTTGCGCGCTAAAAAATTTCGAAAGATTTAAAAATATCCCGGGCCGACTTCTGTTTTACGTATGCAGATATTGTGTGTCTGATTTGGCCAAGTTAAAGCGATTTATCTATTTTGACTTGGCTAAAATTATCTAATCGAACCTGGGTCGCAGAATTTTTGGTGAAGTTGCCAGGGAAGAATTCCAAATTCAACTGCATGCGTCAAATAGTTTACAACAACAGAATCGAATGCGACTTAATTAACGACAATAAAATATTGCCTTGGCGAGTTTAAGGTGCGAAAAATTCGCGAAAAAAAAATTTTGAAATAGCAAATCTTATAATTATCCTGACTAACGTCATTCATTTCTGGACTGCCAAAATTTTGCGCACTGCTCGCAATAAACCGGAGTAAATATCTTTTCAATTACATTGTTCCCATACGCCTAAAAATCCTATTTCGAGTCATAATCGTCTCGAAATAGATCAGTAAAAAATCACATGGTACCCCCACGGAATCGTAAAAATTCATTATGAAGCAGATCGAGAGTATATTTAGAAGATTGTATTGAGCTAAAGTCGTCCGATTATCTAATGTATAACTTTCACAATTGATCGACACTGAAAAAGTGCAACATTCAGACACGTCACGATGACGTCCACGGCCGTCATCGACACTTGTTTGAGACAACTTAAAATATTTTCAACGTCCATACACGGCCATCGACAACTCACTATTTTCATAACCTCATTCATGTAATTTGTTTGGACAAATCCCAATTTTTTCCAATAAATTCCAAGTTTTTATGAAGAACATTTCTTCCGCTTCTAAAAATATACTGATAAATTCGAAAAAAGCACGCCACGATCGAAAAGTATCTCAAGGATTGTTTTCAACTGATTATTTACTATACACCTCAAGGTTTATATTATATAATCAAATTGCCCCCCCTCCCCCCTCCCATATTCACCTACAACAAAATTTATTTGTACAAGTCTATTCCATAAGTTATTCGGCAAATTTGTTTTCATTTCTGCAACATTTCCTGACAGGTAACGCTTTCATGTAAAATTTATAGACGAAACTGAGCTAAATTAATAGACGCGCAACTATTTCAGAAATTACGCTGTAATTAATGATAAATTTCAATTATGTGCACCCACCTGTGTTGCTCCGGTACTCCCCTATGAATCTTCTCGTCAGGTATCTAACCGTCAGTGCTGAAACAAGACAATTATTTCAGAAATTCTGAAGCTTCATGAAGCGAACAAAAGAATGAATCGGGCAGCTTTCGGCCAATAACACCGCTCGTTAAAACCCTATAATGATGTTATTTCTGGACGCGTCAAATAAACAATTTTTCTGTCGATTTGTTTTGCGTTCTGATTTAGTCAACTTCACGAAGGACCTTATTGAGCAACCGGGTCTCTCTTGAAATCGTGATTAAGTTGTTTTGGCATTGGTGAAGACGCACGTAATGAATCATCAATTTTGCGGTTTAAAAAAAACTTACCTGATTTCCCGACGTTGGCTTTACCAATTACTGCTAGTCTGACTTTTGGCATATTATTCTTGTCTTCAGTTTTCATTTTCTGAAAAAGAGGAATTCCTTTGAAAATAAGCTCTCGAATTAATATTATTTAAGACGCAGGAATTTGGCTGCAGATTTATTTATATAAATTTGCTAACAAATGTTAAAATTAATGAGGGTATAGAAACTGAAATTAAACCGATGACTGGTTTAACCTCTGAGTTATTTGTTTGTTAGTTGGATTTTTGTTGCCAATTCACCATCAACTACAGATAGTTGTAAATATTGTTGCTGCTATCATCACGCATGAACTACGTGAACTGGTAAATTCGGTTATACATAGTGTACTTTTTCGCGATTAAACTAATCGCGTTATGGATGGCTGAGATCATAGTTATCAAAATAATGAGGCGTAAAGCTTCTGTTATTGATGTGCTAAATATATTTTCGGGAGTTACTTGCGAAAATTTTCAGCGACGTCATTTTCTGATTGTTATCGTTAGATCGATCAGTTGATTAGCTCGAAGGCAATCTGTCGCGAGTGACACCGGAAAATTTCGAAAAACGCCACGTGTCGCTGACGCCAGACTCCAAAACATCGTAAATTTCGACGAGAAGGAAAATAATTCGGAAACCGAGACCTGTATCGATGGTCAGGCGACAATCGGACGTGCGTCGCCCACATCAGGCGCCTAACGTCGCGTTAAGCTCAGAAATAACCGGACTGGAATTCCAACACTCCGTTCCTAAATGCTGCATCACGGTTACATGGGCCCACCAAAAAGAAAGCCACTGTTTTGGAAGCGCTTCCATATGTGATTAAACCATTAGCTATGAAAACAAACTTGCCAGACTGACGATACATAAATAAAGTGGCGATGCGGAAGCAGTTAGGGCCCATTTCGCAGCGATTACGGCCCAGATCGAACTGACAGCGGTTATTAACCCGCACCCTTGGCGCGAAATTAAATTATTCGGGCACTTAAGGGAAATTTCAGGCGTTGCCGGCGAAAAGTGCAAATTTGGTTAATTTTATCCAGCTCAAACAGGTGGGAGTAAAACCTGGGTCATCAATTTTGACATTTGTCTGTTATTACCAGTACATGAAAAATATTTATTCAGCTTCTGTCTGAATATTTAAAACCCGGCGTAGGTGGAGGAGGAGGGCTTAGGCCTGCATCATCTAATAAGTATCATTCTTTTTGTGTGCCTACGCAATTATTATCACGTAAGTTTCCCAAGAACAATAATGAATCAATAAATTCCAAATTAACGAGGCTGAAAATTTCCCAGAAAAATATTTTGACTCTATAAACAATTTTTACGACAGTAACCGTTCCTGGTTAAACGCGTGATCGTAACAAGGAATTTAAAATATTTGCTAAACGTTCGACTGAAATTGTGCCGCTGAAAATTAGGGGTTTAATTTTTAATTAAGCGTAAACCTGAATTATTCCTCCTGAAAACGATTTAATTTGGGTCAAATTTTCCAAACCCTCTAAAATAGTATCTCAAACAATTCTCCGTTACGCAACCGCAATTCTCATCCGCTATGTGGGATTCTGTTTATTGTTATTTAGTTTAAAAGTTTCAAAGAGACTTTACCCAATAAATAAAAATTTATTTCTACTTCTACGTAGCTCTGTTAAATTTCCTTAGATCGTCACCTCTCCATTATAAATTTCAAAAGTTCGTCTGCCTCAACTGAATTTCCATAAATGTTCCCACAGAGTCTCCAAATTGTGTTTATGGAAGTCCAGCTGCGGCTCTGATCTGAATTCCTGACCACCGATGTTTACTAACATTACGATAAAATATTTGTGATTGTTCCAAGCTGGTGGTAAAAAACATATTTTGGGTGTAGTTAATGCCAAGTTCTTACCTCTAAGACTGTGGAGACGTAGCCCCAAGGAAAAGCGCACAACAGAATGGTCAATTAATGAAGTAACAGTCCATTCACAAAAAAAAATCACGCACTCGTTTTTCTGCTGATGGTGCTCTTGACGCTGTGAGACGCGTTTACTGAATGAACCGGCGTCGCGACGCTCGCGTATATATTAACCGGGGGTAGTCATGGCAACGAACAGCGTCCCCGCGCCGGTCGCCGTCGTCGACATGTGCCAAGGATTCAACTTGCAGATTTACCTCTTTCTGATGGCATTCAAAGGATTAGGTGTGCAGGAATGTGGACGTGCATCCTTATATTGGAAATGGATGCTTTTCGGCGATTTCTACGTAAACAACGAATGCATGAATGATGATTTCAGCGAGGCTCGAGATCTTCTGGTGAAATTATTTTAAATGTGTTTTTCCTGAAAACGCGATAAACATTTCAAGGGTTAACACTCTTGGAGATGTCTGAAGTAGTCCGAAAGAATTCCGGAAATTAACTTTATGGTTGTTATTATCGACAATCTAAACATTTTCACTATAATCTGCACACTTTTAACATTCAAAGTTTTTATGGAAAATGTTTTTGTTTACACATTTTACGGTACCTACATTATTTTCAGAGCATTGCACTTTGCGCCATGAAAAAATTAAATAAAAGTTTCCAAAAAAAGTTTGTGTACACATCCATTATTCATGTTCTATAAAAACCTGTTTTTTAATTTCCATTTAATTATCGAAAACAACATGACTGACTTATTTACTGACAAATTAAAATCTCAAATAAATAGACTGAAAGAGAACTTGGGGTTTAAATTATGGAAACAAGACTTTATATTTCAAATGCGAGTTTCTCGAGTCGGAATTGTACTAGTCTGCAATATAAAGTATAAATTTCTGAAACACATAAATCATCTGTACTTCGCAAAAACGAAGATAAGAGAAAGCAATGTAATAACTTTTCCTGAGACAAAATAAATCGAAAAAAAATAAAGAAGCTAAACATTGAACTCTTTTAAATATTTGGAGAACTTTATCCGAGAAAACAACGGTTTGGTCATAGATATAAAGTATTTTAAGATAAGATGAAAGCCAAACCAACGATAAGTTCAGGAATAGAACACTGGATCGAAAAAGAATCGAGAAAATATTTTCAACTTCAGAGTTATAAAAAATTTATGTACTCAACACTGTAAATAAACTGCGATATGTTTTTGAACAGCTAATAGACTTAATTTAAATTCGGTTTACATTCATATATTACGACGTAATTAGCAGAAGAAAATAAAGAAACAATACAATAAATATAATTTAAAAAAGTAATGATTGATCTTACTTCGTGCATCCACTCTGTAGGCACATTTCTATAGAATTGAAAAACCATATTGAAAATTATTCGATTTTTGACTTTCGATTCTAATCATATAAGCCATATTCTAAATTAATATAAAACGTCACTTTCGTCACTGTTTTCGTTATTCATTTTCATGGCGTTACATTTTATATTTATTCTAATCGCATAGCAGTATTATGGATTTTTCCGAAAGAATCTAATTTTCTTTAACTTTATTTGAAAAGCTATTAGTTTCATCATATTAAAGGATCGTATTGAATCTTTAACAGAAACATGACGGATGCTAAACTTTGAAGGTAAATTCTCAAGACCTCTTCTAGCATCGATAAGAAAGCAAGACCTTGTCCTTGTGATTCTAATGTTTCCAGCGTCTGTTACATCATTATGTCGGTTAAATAAGTTAAAGCTGTTTCTTGGACAGTTTTGATTGATTACATAACTAGCAAATTTTCCGCAAAGTTTTTACCTTAAGAAATTAGGTCAGATTGAATTCGAGCTTGTGGGGGAGGGCTCTACAAAATTATGACGGAATATTGTTTAAATATTGCTCAAGGCACAGAAAATATGTATGTGTTTTGGAAGATACAAAAATAATGACACTGTAATCGCTTTGAATTAGCACTAATAACCTTTCGGCATCAACGTTAACAAAAGGAATTGTGCAAATTTCGTCGTAAATCATCCGTGACAAAACCGTATGGGTTGAATCACTATTTTTGGCAAAATTCTGGACGAGTTAGTAACATTAAGAAATGTCTCATTCTACAACTTTTATTTTTGCCCCGTAGTATCGCGAATAGTGGTATTTATACTAGTAACCACTCTGAAAATAGTACGGTTAACACATAAACATTCTAAATCACGGAGGTGTACACTTTTTCATCGGATATTTATAATTCTCAACTACAAACATCGATGCTTTCTATTTAACCTTAAACATCAAGCAAATTTGTATAAATGCATCAAAATCATTTCATTAACAATAACAGTTACCGAAGAGATAAACATCAACTTTCGGTGATCTTGGGTAAGTTTTTGGCTTCTTTACAATATGCGCAATAAATTCTTTTATAGCCCATTGTCAATAATGTGTGAATTTCGATACGAGGAAACAAGGTCACGTTAATAATACAAAGTGACGGATTGACATCTGTTTGATGATAATGTAGACACGGAGTAAACATCCCCTTAAAACGAGATGTAAAGGATAAGCGTAAGATTACGTCCTGATTTCGTTCCAGGTTGATAAACCAACCCTAAAAAACGCCCTACTTTTAAAAGTAGGTTTATTATAATAATATGAGATTATTAATTTTTCAGTATCTGGTGTCGTAGCGACCTACTAAGAGAATTTCTTAGGAACAGTGTCATTACAGTCATTAATATCCCACCGTCTATTCCTGGTATCGATTCGCAGCCTCAAATGTCAGGGACTATTTAATTTAATTTTTACTCCACCCACGACGTACCAAAAAATTTGGAATAATTAAACAAATGCAGCTCAGCAGGTATCTCGCCCTACTTCATCGGACAAGATAAATTTCCCTAAGTAGGGCGCGCCTTCACCAATTCACGAATTATTATCGCAAAAGAGAATGATTTATTAACAATCGCGACGTATTTACGATTGAAAAAATGAGAATTCGTTGAAACATGACTTCGTTGCAGTTTAATTTGGCTAAAAATAATTTGAATCGAGCAAAACGTTGTGTAAAAAGTTGCAGTTGCAGTTGCAGTTCTGAGGTTTGGATGAAAACTTTTCGATTCAGGTTCGATGCAGTTGGATAATTCAGATCTAAATAGACTGAAAGTCTAGGACATGGAGTGGAGTGCTTTTAAAGGTCAATTATACAACGTGCCAGAGCTTACATAAAACGATAATTCGAATGAAGCTTATTTAACAAAATTTTTCGGAGTGTTGGATAACCTTTCCAGTGATGGAAATGTTTAATTGATTCTTTATTGACGATGGGATAATCAAAACAATTCTCTTTTAATTACCTATAAATTTCGTGTCAGATCGATCTTTCACACTGTCTGAGTCGTGAACAGTTCCCAGTGCTTTTCCTATATACGTCGAATTTTCCGATGCATCAAATGATTTATTGTTATAGATAATTTATCGCACATTCCATAAACAACATAATCCAACACTCAAGGTGATTAATAATAGCGAAAAAATAATTTAATAATCAGAATTTGTGGTCTAAAAACAGAACGAGATTAATAGTGGACCAAATTTGGTCGTATTTCATCCGATACAAGTTATATCCATCAAAGAATTGTTTTCAGCATCAGTGTTACACAACAAAATAAGAGTTACATAAGAGGCTGTCATAGTCAGTTTTAATGTAGTCTGTACCTACCTGTTGATGTAGAAAAGCTATTGTTGAGATAAACATAACAATCGCCATCCGAGGTCAGGGTCTTCAGTATATTTAACTGTTATTTACTCATTAGACAAGCTTCAAAGCCAAAAACCTGCAGAGTTATTCCAACCGATGGCGACAAAATATTTTTACTAAGAATGCTTTATTTACTCTTCTAATATGATGCACGTGAGATAACTTGCACGTGCTGTTTTTTCGATTGAGTGATGCATTTACTTACGGAAATAGCAATTTTCTTCTGATGACCTAAAACTGCTCGACAGTTAGTCAACACGAATGCCAGCTCGTGAAAATATTTTTTGCGGGGCTCTTGTCTTCGTTGTTTATTATTTTTAAATATCTGACCCCAATGCTGATGAACTTAACACAATGAAGAAATCGTAAAGCTTCGAGTCCTTGATAATTCAGAGGAGAACTTGACATTGAAAACTGAAAAACTCTTGAAGCCAAAGCTTGAGAAAACTTAAGCATTGAAGTTACAAGGCTGAAAATAGCCAGCCTATAATGACATTTTATCACTTATAAAGTGTATCGCCTGCCGAAATAAATGTCGAGAAACTTTTAATTGGGACGAAGACTTGCTTACATTAATAGAAAGCACGGTCTCACACGTAATAAAAAATTCATTTGCAACGAACACATTATACTATGTTGAGTTGGTTATAGTTTATTTAAATATAGAAAGATAAAATCAAAATGTCAAGGGTGAGGGTGTTGCGTTTCTTATTTGAGTATCCTTTCATGGATGTATTGTTTGTGTTTACAGTGGAATTAATGCAGATTTTTCTCAGTCGATATGAAATTCTTAACTACAAAATATTAACAAATATTTACGCTCGCTTTCATTATCGTGTTGTCTTCACTGTTAGAATATGTTCTCTCACACTGACACCAATATTTCTGCACTGAATATTTCTATCCACACAGATATGAATGTCCCTTTTATGTCTGTCTGCAAGTGTGGCGTAACAAGCCTATCGTCATTAATTGTTATATTGTAAACAAATAGATGTTTACTTACACTGCATTATGGTTAAAACAATATGACTTTCTGACCAATAGATTACGCATTTATCAGTTTACGGAACTATTTTAAGTCACCTCATTTACATTGCACACGTTATTTCATTACTTTCATTCTTGTTTTACAATATCTAATACCTTTCTTATATACAATTTCTTATATTATTTTCAGTTTGGTTACTTCATTTTACTTCCATTAATCGGTAAGCAATCTACCGTCAAAATGATTTTTTGATTTGTTTCATTTTCTTTTAGCTTTATTCTTTTTTTAGAAACATAAAATCCTTGGTTTTTCATAGATTCGAGGGTTTTAAAACATAATTTTTTAAGATTGTATTTATTTCATAACATAATAATTATACTGCTGCATTACTATGTTTTTGCTTTGGGAAAATGAGAGGAAAAACGTTTCATATTTTTTCTATATACGTATATATTATTGAAATCAACAATAATATATAATGACCTGTTGCAAAGCTAAAAGCACTCACACAAACACAATTTTTCCAACACAATTTTCCTTTGTGGTCATATGTTTTTAGAAATTAAATAAACAGTTCTTAAGCTTAAATTTTCTTTTGCAGTAAACCTTGACCCAAGTTCTTTATATCTACGACACCACGTGTAAACGACGTTCGGGACACTCCAACTTGATTTTGTCTATTACACGTAACTCAATCTATAAATCTCGTCCCAAATCTGAGCCAAATTTCAAATTCCAGAAGAGCAAAATTTAAAACTTTACCTTTTCATGAAGGGTTACAAGAAAATTAATAAGTAAAAAGTGGAAAATTCCATCGAGAACAATTTCATCAGTGATAATAATTTCTGATGGCGATGTCAAACTAAATAAATATTAATAACAGTCGCTTAATTACTCGCGAAAAATGTTTCTTTTAACTTCTTTCTTCTCTAATTAAAATCGAGCGACACATTCGCTTCTGACGCATTATAACGAAGAAAATGGAGGATTTTCCTCGTCGTTTGATACAATTAAAACCAAATAACCTAAGCATTATTGAGGCTCATCTTGTCTCTGAGGACTTAGTGTTGCCGCATTTAACGGACGATGAACTTCCGAATAAAACGGCAGAATCCAAAACACCGACTCTTCTTTCCCACGCTGCTTATTTGACAATTTAGTACATTTATAAGCGACCTGAGGACTGTTGTCGCCTCCGTTTGTTTGCTTGTTGGGTTCTTTCCATGAACGCCTATATATTATCCCTGTTCCCTGGATCCTGACACGACAGGATTTTAACCTGTCTGATAACAAAAAATATTCAACTGAAAAAAATTTCATTATTTGCTGAAATAGCCCTGTCTACAGCACAGAGAACTTTTGCAACGAGCCAATTAAACCTTTACTGGTTGTCAATAATGCGGCAAAGAACCATAAAAACTCTTCGTACAATTACTTTTAGGCTCATAAAATGGTTTCTTCACCCTTTGAGTCGTGAAATACGAAGTAAAGAGTCTCCAATTTCTATATCTCTGTGAAGCGATTTTTTTTAACTGGAAAAATAATTCTAAATTAAAATAAAAGATGGTGATTATATATATCATTGTTTAAAACAGTGTACAACGTAAATTTCTTGCTGAAGATTCTCTATAGGTTGGTACGTGAGAACATATGCACACGAGAACTTCATTTTCGGTTCATGGCATATTCTGCTTAATAACTATCAGGTGGAACATTACTTTACATACGTACTTGAATACGAGATTGTTTAAAATAGATCGAGTTCATGTTTTTCGATGTATTTCATCGAAGTTATTGGTTTTCACTTCATTGATCTTTGAAAGCACGTTCAGTAGTGTATGAGCACTATCTTTGTGCCACAAATAACTGAAGATTTATTATTAGACAAGAGAAACTCAAATTAACCTAAAAACCAAAAACGAGGGTGACTTACTGGTTTACAGTTTTTCTTATATTTTTACAAAAATTTTTACAAAATTTTATTAATGTAACTGTGAACAGAGAATGAAATGTTGGTGTTTCTATAAACTCCAATAACTGTGATCTATTTTGATCACTTCGCAAATGTCACACAAGTTGCGAATCAAGAATTTTAATTTCGTCAAATTTGACTCTAAACAATTTGATAACCTGAAATTTTCCACTAGGTTACATATTGAAATAATTATAATGAGGTTAAGTCGTAAATTAAAAGAATTGATTGATTTCCAATTTAATTATGGACGACATAATGAATGTTGACATTTACAGGAGTCCTACTTGACCCGCTTCAATAGTGACGCTTTCATTAAGCTTAACAATCGCTTCGTTCTCATGTATTGGCAGCATGTTCTAGAATATTTATTGTCATTTCAAGTGAAACTGAAAACAATAACCATATCTTTCATATAACGCTCTTCCCCGAGAGATTTTATACAAAGTGGATTATGAAATTTACCTTGCTCACTAGCTGCTTCATTTTTTGTAATAATTTAGAACAAAACACTTTTCCTCGAAAAATTTGTGTTTATACAGATCTTCCAGATTTTAAAAACTAGTTTTTTAATCATTTTTACTCTTCTTTGCAGTCTTCATCAACAATTTCAACTAATCAACTAACAGG